>SJYC01065876.1:0-17310 GCA_006408675.1 Madoqua kirkii | reverse complement strand
CTGGTTTTTCCAAATTTGCTGACATATTGCAGCTTTTTTACAGCATCATCTTTCAGGATTGAAACAGCTCAACTGGAATTCCATCACCTCCACTAGCTTTTTTTGTAGTGATATCTTCTAGGCTTATGTATCTCCAGCTTAGAAGATAAAACCCTCAAGGCTGTTGAAAGAGAAGGAACAAAAACCAGAGGCAGGAGGCTTAATTCCAAATCTTTAGAACAAGAAAGAACTCCTGACTCCAGAGACCTTTAATAGACAACAGCTCATCGTAAAGTCTCCACATGTACACTGAAACCAAGCTCCACTCGAGAACCAACAAGTTCCAGTGCAAGACATATGACTTTAACTCTTCAGCAAAACAGGAGTACAACCCTGAAACTTTAAAGATGGACTGCCCAAAGCCATGCGAACTATAGACACCCCCAAATCACTGCTGGACACCTCATTGCACTCCATAGAAAAGAGATTCAGCTCCACGCACCAGAACACAGACACAAGGTCCTCCAACCAGGAAACTTTCACAAACCATTAGTCCAAACCCACCCACAGGGAGCAGACTCTACAATTAAGAGGAAACATGAAATTCCAGCCTATAGAAAGGGCACCAGAAACACAGCAATCTAAACAAAATGAAAAGGCAGAGAAATATTCTGCAGGTGAGAGAATATGTTAAAAACTCACAAAACCAAATAAAAGATGAGGAGATAGGAAGTCTACCTAAAAAAAGAATTCAGAATAATGATAGCAAAGATGATCTAAAAGTTTGAAAACAGAATGGAGTTACAGATAAATAGACTAGAGACAAAGATTGAGATGATGCAAGAAATGTTTAACAAGGGCCTAGAAGAAATAAAGAAGAATCAATCAATAATGAATAATGTTATAACTGAGATAAAAAACACTCTGGAGGGAACCAGCAGAATAACTGAGGCAGAAGAGAGGGTAAGTGAGGTGGAAGATAGAATGGTGGAAATAAATGAAGCAGAGAAGAAAAAAGAAAAAAAAAATTAAAAAATGAGGATAACCTCAGAGAGCTCTGAGAAAATATTAATAACCCCAACATTTGAATCATAAGGATACCAGAAGAGGAAGACAGAAAGAAAGTTCATGAGAAAACACCTGAGGGGATAATACTCAAAAACTTTCCAAATATGGGGAAGGAAATAGCCACTCATGCCCAGGAAACTCAGAGAGTCCCAAACAGGGTAAACTCAAGGCAAATACCCCAAGACACATATTAACCAAGCTAACAAAGATCAAACACGAAGAGCAAATATTAAAAGCAGCAAGGGAAAAGCAACAAATAACACACAAGAGGATCTCAGTAAAGATAACAGCTGACCTTTCAGGTCAGCTGTTATCTTTATTTGGAACATGTGTACACCCGTGGTGGATTCATGTTGATGTATGGCAAAACCAATACAATATTGTAAAGTAATTAGCCTCCAATTAAAATAAATAAATTTATATTCTAAAAATATAAATAAAATAAAATCATCAAAACATAAAAATAAATAAATTTAAATTAAAAAGAAAAAGAAACTCTTCAGGCCAGAAAGGGATAAATGGCAGGACATACTTAAAGTTATGAAAGAGAAAAACCTACAGCCAGGATTACTCTACCCAGCAAGGATCTCATTCAGATATGAAGGAGAAATCAGAAGCTTTATAAATAAGCAAATCTTCCCTGGTGGCTCAGAGGTTAAAGCATCTGCCTCAAATGAAGGAGACCCGGGTTCTACCCCTGGATCGGGAAGATCCCCTGGAGAAGGAAATGGCAGTCCATTCCAGTATTCTTGCCTGGAGAATCCCATGGACGGAAAAGTCTAGTAAGTTACTATCCATGGGGTCGCAAAGAGCTGGACACGACTGAGAGACTTCACCTCACCTTATAGATAAGCAAAAGCTTTGAGAATTCAGCATCACCAAACGAGCTCTTCAACAAATGCTCAAGGACCTTCTCTATACAGGACAAAACAATAAAAGTTTATAAAAATGAACTCAAATCAACAAAGTAAGTGGTAACAAGATCATACTTATCAATGATTACCTTAAAGGTAAATGGCTTAAATGCTCCAACCAAAAGACAAAGATTCACTGAATGTATCCAAAAGCAAGACCACTATGTATGCTGTCTAAAGAAGCCCACCTCAAACCCAGGGACACATACAGAATGAAAGTGAAGGGCTGGAAAAGGCATTTAATGCAAATGGGGCCCGAAAGAAAGCAAGAGAGGTAATACTCATAGCTGATAAAAAAAAAAAAAAAAACTTTGAAATAAAGACCATGATAAGAGACAAAGAAGGAAACTACATAATGATCAAACAATCAATTCAAGAAGAACATGTAACATTTATAAGTATGTTTTCTTCCAACATAGGAGCATCTCAATGCTTACAGGTGTTAACAAGTATGAAAGGGGAAATTAATAGCAACACAATAGTATTGGGGGACTTTAATATCCCACCCATACCTATGGCTAGATTAGCCAAACAGAAAATTAGCAAGGAAACACAAACTCTAAATGATACAATCAACACATTAGACCTAATTGATATCTATAAGGCATTTCAACACAAAACAATGGAATTTACCTTTTTTCTCCAGTGCCCACAGAACATTCTCCAGGATACATCACATCCTGGGTCATAAATCTAACCTTGGTATATTAAAAACAACAACAACAACAATCATTTCAAGCATCTTTCCAGTCACAATATGATGTTTAGATGTCAACTAATGGGAAAAGTATGTTAAAACTACAGACGTTGAGACTAAACAATGCACTCCTGAATGGCCAACAGATCATGGAAGAAATCAAAATGGAAATCAAAATATGCATAGATACAAATGAAAATGGAAACATGACAACCCCAAACCTATAGGATCTAGTAAAAGCAATGCTAAGAGGGAGGTTCATAGCAATACAAGTTGAGTTCAAGAAGTAAGACAAATATTAAATAAACAACCTAACTTTATAGCTAAAGCAACTAGAGAAAGGAGAAAAAAGTAACCCCAAAGTTAGTAGAAGAAAAGAAATCATAAAAATCAGAGCAAAAATAACTGAAAACGAAATAAAGGGAATTATGGCAAAGATCAACAAAACTAAAAGCTTGTTCTTTGAGCAGATAAATGAAACAGACAAATCGTTATCCAGACTCATCAAGAAAAATAAAGAGAAGAATCAGTTCAATAAAATTAAAAATGAAAATAGAGAAATTACAACAGAGAACACAGAAATACAAAAGATCATTAGATACCACTATGAGCAATTATATGACAATAAAATGGACAACTTAAAAGAAAAAAAGTATAACCCTCCAAAACTAAATCAAGAAGAAATTAAAAAAAAAATCTTAACAGACCCATCATAAGCAAGGAAATCAAAGCTCTAATAAAAATCTTCCAATGATCAAAAGCCCAGTACCAGATGGCTTCACAGATGAATTCTATCAAACATTTAAAGAAGAGCTATCACCCATCCTACTAAAACTCTTCCAGAAAATTGAAGAGGAAGGAAAACTCCCAAACTCATTCTATGAGGCCACCATTAGTCTAATAATAAAACCAGACAAAGATGTCACAGAAAAAGAAAACTACACACCAATGTCACTGATAAACAGAGATGTACAAATTCTCAACAAAAATCTAGCAAACAGAATTCAACAACATATTAAAGATCATACATCATGACCAAATGGGCTTTATAAATAATCACAAAGCAATCAATGTGATGCACCATTTTAACAAATAGAAAGACAAAAATGATATGATCATCTCAAGTGGTGCAGAGAAATCCACTGACAAAATTCAACAGCCATTTATGGAGAAAAACAAATCCAGAAAGCAGGCATAGAAGGAATTTATCTCAACATAATAAAAGCCATATATGACAAAACCACAGCAAACATTCTTCTCAATGGTAAAATATTGAAAGCATTTCCTCTAAAATCAGAAACAAGACCAGGGTGCCCACTCTCAGCACTACTATTCAACGACTTTGAAAGTCATACACAAAGAAATCAGAGAAGAAAAACAAATAAAAGGGATCCAGATCAGAAAAGAAGAAGTAAAACTCTCACTGTTTCCAGATGACATGATCCTTTATATAGAAAACCTTAAAGATACCACCAGAAAATTACTAGGGCTAATCAATGAATATAGTAAAGTTGGAGGATATAAAACCAATATACAGAAATCCCATGCATTCCTATACATTGACAATGAGAAAACAGAAAACTGAAATTGAAATTAAGGAGACATTCCAACTCACCACTGCAATGAAAAGAATGAAATACTTAGAAATAAAATTTACTAACGAAACAAAAGACCCATACATAGAAAACTAAAACCCACTGATGAAAGGATTCAAAGATGACAAAAACAGGTGGATAAATATACCATGTTCATGGATTGGAAGAATAAATATAATGAAAATGAGTATACTACCCAAAGCAATCTAACAATTCAATGCAATCCCTATCAAGCTACCAAGAGTGTTTTTTATAGAACTAGAACAAAAAATTTCCCAGTTGGTATGGAAACACAAAAACCCTTGATTTTTCAAGATTCTCAAAGCAATCTTGAGAAAGAAAAATGGAACTGGAGGAATCAACCTGCCTGACTTCAGACTATACTACAAATACTCAAGACAGTATGGTTATGGAACAAAGACAGAAAATAGATCAGTGGAACCAAATAGAAAGCCCAAAGATAAATCTGTGCAACTCTGGACATCTTAACTTTGACAAAGTAGGCAAAAATATATAATGGAGAAAAGACAATCTCTTTAACAAGTGATGCTGAAAAAACTGGTCAACCACCTGTAAAAGAATGAAACTGGAACACTTACTAATACCATACACAAAAATAAACTCAAAATGTTTGAGTTTGTAAATGTAAGACCTAAACTATAAATATAAGTAAGAAAGAACACTTTTGGTCTCTAATTGTAAGACCAGACACTATAAAACTCTTACAGGGAAACATAGATTGAACACTCTCTGACATAAATCACAGCAAGATCCTCTGTGGCCCAACTCCCAGAGTAATATAAGTAAAAACAAAAATAAATATATGGGACCTGATTAAACTTAAAATCTTTTGCACAATGAAGAAAACTATATGCAAGGTGAAAAGACAACCTTCAGAATGGGAGAAAATAATAGCAAATGAAACAACTGACAGAGGATTAATCTCCAAAATACACAAGCAACTTTGGAGAAGGTAATGGAACCCACTACAGTACTCTTGCCTGGAAAATCCCATGGATGGAGGAGCTGGTTTGCTGTAGCCCATGGGGTTCCTTAGAGTTGGCTGAGCGACTTCACTTTCACTTTTCACTATCATGCATTGAAGAAGGAAATGGCGACTCACTCCAGTGTTCTTGCCTGGAGAGTCCCAGGGATAGGGGAGCCTGGTAGGCTGCCATCTATGGGGTTGGACAGGGTCGGACATGACTGAAGTGACTTAGCAGCAGCATTGAAGCAGCTTATGCAGCTCAATACCAGAAAAAATAAATGACCCAATCAAAAAATCAGCCAAAGAACTAAACATATTTCTCCAAAAAAGACATACAGATAGATAACAAACACATGAAGAGATGCTCAACATCACTCATTATCAGACAAATGGAAATCATAGCCATGAGGTACCATCTCATGCTGATCAGAATGCCTGTCATCAAAAAGTATACAAAGAATAAATGCTGGAGAGGATATGGAGAAAACGGAACCCTCTTACACTATTGGTGGGAATGCAAACCAGTACAGCCACTATGGAGAACAGTGTAGAGATGTCTTAAAAACCCAAACTAGGGCTGCTATATGACCCAGCAATCCCATTGCTGGGCATACACACCAAGTAAACCAGAATTGAAAGAGGCACAGGTACTTCAATATTCCTTGCAGCATTGTTTATAATAGCTGGGATATAGACACAAAAAAGATGGATAAGGAAGTTGTGGAACATATACATAATGGAATATTACTCAGCCATAAAAAAGAATGCATTTGAGTCAGCTCTAATGAGGTATATGAAACTAGAGCTTATTAACAGAGTGAAGTAAGTTAGAAAGAGAAACAATACAATATATTAATGCATAAATATGAAATTTAGAAAGATGGTAACAATGACTCTATATGCTAGACGAAAGGAGAAGACACATATGTAAAGAATAGACTTCAGGACTATGTGGAAGAAGGCGAGGGTGGGATGATTTCAGAGAATAGCATTGAAGCATGTTTCTTCAGTTCAGTTCATTTCAGTCATTCAGTCATTCTGACTCTTTGTGACTACACAGATTGCATCATACCAAGTTTATCTGTCCATCACCAACTGCTAGAGTTTATTCAAACTCATGTCCATCGAGTTAGTGACACCATCTAACTATTTCATCCTCTGTTGCCCTCTTCTCCTCTCACCTTCAATGATTCCCAGCATCAGAGTTATTTCAAGTGAGTCAGTTTTTCACATCAGGTGGCCAAAGTATTAGGGTTTCAGCTTCAGTATCAGTCCTTTCAATGAATATTCAGGACTAATTTTTTATATGATTTACTGCTTGGATCCCTTGCAGTCCAAGAGACTCTTAGGAGTTTTCTCCAACACTGCAATTCAAAAGCATTAATTCTTCAGCACTCAGCTTTCTTTATGGTCCAACTCTCACATCTGTACATGACTACTGGAAAAACCACAGCCCTGACTGGGTGGACTTTTGCTGCCAAAGTAATTACTCTTCTTTTGAATATGTTATCTAAGTTGTTCATAGCTTTTCTTCCAAGAAGCAAGCATCTTTTAATTTCATGTCTGCAGTCATCATGTGCAGTGACTCTGCAGTCCAATAAAATGAATTCTGTCACTGTTTCTGTTGTTTTCCCATCTATTTGCCATGAAATGATGTGACCGGATGCCATGATATTAATTTTCTGAATGTTGAGTTTTAAGCCAACTTTTTCACTCTCCTCTTTTACTTTCATTAAGGGGCTCTTCAGTTCTTCTTCACTTTCTGCCATAAGGGCAGTGTCATCGGCATATCTGAAGTTATATTTTTTCAGGCAATCTTGATTTTAGAATGTGTTTCTTCCAGCCTGGCAATTCACATGTTGTAATCTGCATATAAGTTAAATAAGCAAGGTGACATAAAGCTTTTATTTCTTCTTTTCCCAATTTGGACCCAGGCCAGTGTTCCATTTCCAGTTCTGTTTCTTCTTGACCTGCATACAGGTTTCTTAGGAGGCAGGTCAGATGGTCAGGTATTCCAATCTATTAAGTATTTTACACAGTTTGTTGTGATCCACACAGTCAAAGGTTTTAATACAGTTAGTAAAGCAGAAGTATATGTTTTCTGATAACTTTCTTGCTTTTTCCATGATCCAATAGATGTTGCAGTTTTATCTCAAAAACGACAGAATGATCCCTTTTCATTTCCAAAGCAAAACATTGAATGTCACAGTAATCCATGAGTTTTCCCCAACAAGTAATGCTGAAGAAACTGAAGTTGAACAATTCTATGAAGACCTATAAAACCTTCAGGAACTACACCCAAAATAGGTATTCTTTTCATTACAAGGGTCAAGAAAGCAAAAGTAGGAAGTCGAGAGATATCTGGAGTAACAGGCAAATTTGGCTTGAGAGTACAAATAGATGTTGCAGTTTTATCTCAGAAACGACAGAATGATCCCTTTTCATTTCCAAAGCAAAACATTGAATGTCACAGTAATCCATGAGTTTTCCCCAACAAGTAATGCTGAAGAAACTGAAGTTGAACAATTCTATGAAGACCTATAAAACCTTCAGGAACTACACCCAAAATAGGTATTCTTTTCATTACAAGGGTCAAGAAAGCAAAAGTAGGAAGTCGAGAGATATCTGGAGTAACAGGCAAATTTGGCTTGAGAGTACAAAATGAAGCAGGTCAAAAGCTAACAAAGTGTTGAGAAGAGAATGCATTGGTCATAGCAAACACCCTTTTCCAACAACAGAAGGGAAGACTCTACACATGGACATCACCAGAAGGTCAATACTGAAATCAGATTGATTATATTCTTTTCAGCCAAAGATGGAGAAGTCCTATAAAGTTAGCAAAAACAAGACAGGAGCTGACTGTGGCCCAGATCATGAACCCCTTATTGCAAAATTCTGACTGAAATTGAAGAAACTAGGGAAAACCACTAGACCATTCAGGTACGAACTAAATGAAATCCCTTTCGATCTTACAGTGGAAGTGACATATAGATTCAAGGGATTAGATCTGATAGACAGATTGCCTAAAGAACTATGAATGGAAGTTCATGATATTGAACAGGAGGCAGAGATCAAAACCATATTCAAGGAAAAGAAATGTAAAAAGACAAATGTTTGCCTGAGGAAGCCTTAAGAAGAGCTGAGAAATGAAGAGAAGCTAAAGGCAAAGGAAAAAAGGAAAGATATACTCATTCGAATGCAGAGTTTGAAAGAATACCAAGGAGAGACAAGAAAGCCTTCCTTAGTGATCAATGCAAAGGAACAGAGGAAAATAACAGAATGGGAAAGACTAGAGATCTCTTCAAGAACATTAGAGCTACTAAGGGAACATTTCATTCAATGATGGGCACAATAAAGAACAGAAATGGTCTGGACCTAACAGAAGCAGAATATATTAAGAAGAGGTAGTGAGAATACACAGAACTATGCATGGCCCAGATAATCATGATGATGCGATCACTCATCTAGAGCCAGACATCCTCGAATGTGAAGTGTGGTGGGCCTTAGGAAGCATCAATATGAACAAAGCTAGTGAAGGTGATGGAATTCCAGCTAAGCTATTTAAAGTCGTAAAAGACAATGCTGTGAAAGTTCTGAACTCAATATGCCAGCAAATCTGGAAAACTCAGCAGTGGTCACAGGACTAGAAAAGGTCAGTTTTCATTTCAATCCCAAAGAAAGGCAATGCCAAAGATTGTTCCAACTACCACGCAAATGCACTTATCTCACATGCTAGCAAAATAATGCTCAAAATTCTTCAAGCCCAGCTTCAATAGTAGGTGAACCACATACTTGCAGATGTTCAAGCTGGATTTTGAAAAGCCAGAGGAACCAAAGGTGAAGTTGCCAACATATGTTGGATCATAGAAAAAGCAAGAGTTCCAGAAAAACATATTAACATATGTAAAATAGATGACCAGTGCAAGTTTGATGCAAGAAGCAGAGCACTTAAAGCTGGTACCCTGGACAACCCAGAGGGATGGAGTGAGGAAGGAGGTGGGAGGTCAGGATCTGGGGACACATGTACACTCGTGGCTGAATTGTGTCAGTGTAAGTCAAAAATCACCACACTATTGTAAAGTAATTAGCCTTTAATTAAACTAAATGAATTTTTAAAAAATCTTCAAAAATAACCATATCTCTTTTGTCCTTGGATACAATTTATACAGAAACATAAAAATTATAAATATTCAAATAAGTTAATTTTGTTGAAATATAGGTATAGCTAAATGCAAAACATCATAACTAAAAAATGAACTATGCTCTGAGCAATAAAATAGTAGCCAGGTTGAATAGTACTGTGACTGAAAATCTTGGGCAGAGACTAAAAAACACATACTTTTTCACAGTGAAGATGTCAGTCTATAGTGCCCTTCCTAGATCCCTTGTTTGCAACAATGAAGAAAAGATGCATATACAGGTAACAGGAATGAACCTGCCTCTGATATCCAGAATAAGACAACGTAAGACTAAGTGTGGCTCAGACGGTAAAGAATGTGCCTGCAATGCAGGATGTCTGGGTTTAATCCTCGGGTTTGGAAGATCCCTTGGAGGAGGGCATGACAACCAACTTCAGTATTCTTACCTGGTGAATTCCCATGGACAGAGGAACCTGTCAGGCCACAGTCCATAGGTTCACAAAGAGCCAGACACAGCTGAGCAACTAAGCACAAGACTAAGAGTGAATCATAAATCACCATGGACAAGGAAACCATCTGACTTTTGTGGTAGAGTGAATTATAATATTTTACTTATGAAGATAAGGCTGTGGTTTTGTTTTCCCAGTTTTCAGGTTTGAGGTTTAGAATAATCATATGCACAGAATACTTCCCTGTGAAATATTGCTGCTGAGAGCTCCGTGGTATGCCAAGATTTGTACCTTCTGGAGGAGAGGATTTTGATCTGAGGCTAAAGACCAGGCTTGACCACTGGAGCTTTTTGTGTAACAGAATTTTATTAAAGTATAAGAGAGATAGAGAAAGCTTCTGATATAGACATCAGAAGGGGGTAAAAAGAATGCCCCCTTGCTAGTTTTTAGCAAAGTGTTTTATGTCTGTTAGGAAGCTATTAATCAGATAAGAGAGATACCTCAAGGCTGAGGGAGTTTCACCAGGCCTCTCTTCCACAATAAGCATTTTTGAGATAGAATGACCTGAGGTGTGTCATCTCTGGCCATAGAACAGTTGACATGAATACTGGTTTGTTGAGCCATTAACAGCCCAGGATTTGAGGGAAAAAAAAAAAAAAAAAAAGTCTTAGATGGAACCTTTGAAGAAAGGCAAATTCCAAAGCAAATACATAGTTTCATTAACATAGCTTAAGAAAAATATTTCCATAGAAAGATGCATTGATTAGCTTAAGGCAGAACCAGGTGTTGTCAAGAAGCCTCCTTTAATTTTGTGTAGAGAAGGAAAAACAAAAACAAAAACTTCTGCCACTTGCAGTTTATTTCCTCTTGCCTCTTGGGGACCTCTGGCCTTCCTATCTGTTACCCTCTCACATGTGACCTGAAACAAACCTTGGCAAATTCCTGAAATATTTTCTTTCAAACTGATTCTTATGTAAAATATCATGTCATTTAAGATGAATATTTACAAAAGTGAAATAACTCATGTGCTAAACAACTATGCTACATGAATAAAAGAGGGAACAAAATTGATCACTCAGCATTAGATTTGACTTGTAGTGAAAAAGATCTGAACAGTAATCATTTAAAATAATAGTGAGTTTCTGTAATATGAACGTGTGAGTGCTAAGTTGCTTTGGCCATGCCTAACTCTGTGTGACTCTATGGACTGTAGCCTACTAACCTCCTCTATCCATCAGAATCTCTAGGCAAGAACACTGGAGTGGGTTGCTATGTCCTTCTCCATGGGATATTCCCAACCCAGGGATCAAACTCGTATCTCTTATGTCTTCTGTATTGGGAGATGGGTTCTTTACTGATATCGCCACCAAATATGCATGCTCACAGGATAGTTTCAGGATAATCAGAGACTCCAGTAGTCTACCTTTGTAAATTAGAGTAACTAAAGAAAACTTATATTGAAAGATAAGCATGGCAAGAAAATGGAGATAAAACAAACAAATAAAAACTAGAGAGACTTTCTCATAATAAAGAAGAGTGAATGTATGAGGATCCTGAAAAATTAATCCCTCTGGTATGTTGTAAAGTTGATTGACTTCAAAAAATACATTTTAATGTGCCTTGTTCTGCAAAGCAAAAATAATATGTTATTTACAAAAGCTTAAAAGAGTTATAGCTGGTCCTTGTCAATGCTAATAGTGTAACACTTTTTACACATCTTCAGGGAAAACAGATAAACAAGTGATGCAAGAATTTTACACATTTCCTAACTAAATAAAACCAACAGAAAATCATTTTGACTTTGTAATAACAGATGATTGTTATCCCCAATAAATTATTAATGAATCTCTTAGAAAGACTGAGAGAAGCAAGAGATAATTAAATAAATTTAAAAATAATTAAAACAAACAAACAAACAGAAATACTGGTAGTAAGTATTTAACCTATCTAAATGAATTAGCAATACACAAACACTATAATTTTGATTTCAGAATTGAAATAGTAATGTAAGACCTTACCGTCTTTTTCCCAGGCACGTCGTCTCCAGACACCAAGAATCAGATTCGATGCAACAGCAAGAGGACTTTATTCAAACCAGCGCGCTGGGGTTCGGTCTCCTCCAAAGAGGATCGAACCCAGAACACTGGTTGAGAAGAATTTTTATACAGAAAAATCACAAGCAGGCGGGAATAGGGTTAGGACAATGTGATTGGGGGCCATAGGCAGGTACAGGTGGGGTGAGGTCGTTTGATTGGTGGACAAGGCTTGACCTTTAAGGGGATAGGTCTGTAAGTTATCGGGCTGACACGGCTGGCTGACCACCCTGAGACGGTTGGTCAGAACAGCCACCCAGAAAAGTTTTAACAGAAAATACATCACCTGGGGGTCCCTTGCCAGGAAACTAGGCTATAAGTCATCAGTTAAAGTTTAATAGAAACATACCACCATAATTATAGAGGGGCTGCTTCAGGGATCAGGAGGCTATGAGTCATCAGATAAGGGGCAGGCTATTTTCCATGAGGTATGGCCTGCCTCTGGGGTTTTAGAACACAGGAGACTTAAAATTTCAACTTTTTTTCCTTCAGTAACACAATCTAAATGCTATCTTCCCTAACAAAATAATTGAACACACAGAAAAAAAGAAGAAAATATATAATATAATAGTTAAAAAACTTATTTTTTATATTTTGCTTTTTTAGTTTCTTTGTATTTCTGAGATCTGTGGTTTGGTATTTTTCATTAATTTTGAAAATCCACAGTTAATATCTGTTCATTTTTTTTCTTTACTTCATTGTTTTTCTTTCATTATCCAGGTATTAATACATGTATGTTGGATAATTTTCCATTTTATTGGTGTCAGACTTATGATGGAGATTAAGGATTTCTTGACTCTCTTTTTCTAGTCTGTCACAGTTTGGCTCGTTGACCTTGCACCTCCAGAAATGAATCTTCCTAAGTGTTGATGCCCCAACCTCTGCCTGTAACCCAAGACAGGGTCTAAGGTACGTGTGAATTTTCTGTTCTTCACTCTGCAATGGTGTAACTCTGGTTTATATCAATGGGTTCTTGTGATCATCATTTCTAAATTATCCTATAGAGGTAGTATACTTTTGTTTTGAATCACTACAAGTGATTCAAGTCAATGATTCAATCAATCATTGACCCTGAATAGATTTTATGCCCTTGGTCCTTTACTATTATATGGCTTTTGTTAGTATCACCACCACTTATGGAAGGGTGCCAGCTAACATTCACATGGTATTGGGTCAGGGACTGGGGATGTGAGTAGGTTTTCTTTATTCCTTTGAATAGTAGGTGATCTTCACTTATTTGAGAGAAGGGTCTAATTTGGGGCAAAGGAATGTTGTTTGCTTTTTTCATAGTAGGAATTTTCTTTGATTCTTATCAGAGAAGAGTTTGAGGAGCAAGTAAGTTTTACACTTATCTTTCATTCATGAGGGGTTTAGAATAAAAATGGACCAATATAATTACACCAGTTCTATCTTCAACTCTTAGCAAGCCTTACAGCACCACTGAGAGTGTCTCTATCAGGCCCACCTTTCCTTGCTCCTGCCTTTGTAAGCACTCTATGGAATCCTGTGGAAAAGAGCTGGTGAGTGGAGCTTATGTTCCTTATGGTCAGGATTTCAACGGATACAGATTTGTCACTCTTAGGTTAAGCTCAGCTTCACTTAAAAATTTATTAAAAAGCTGGTTGTTCTAATCTGTCTGAAAAATAGTACATTAGAACTCAGATGATAAAGAAACTGTTATTTTCTTTTTTAAAGTCTGCAACAGAAAATAAAATCAATGATATAAATTATCTAATAAATGCTTATGAAAGAGTTTTTATTCTGAGATAATTTTATAACTTAAAGGGTTAGAGAAGAGCTAAAACCTATCCTTACCAAACTCTTCCAAAAAATTGCAGATGGAAGAACACCTCCAAGCTCATTCTATGAAGCAACCGTCACCTTGATTCTAAAATTAGACAAATATATCACAAAAAATATAGATGCTAAAATCCTCAATAAAATACTAGCAAACAGAATCCAACAGCATATTGAAAGGATCATACACTCTGATCAAGTAGAATTTACCCAGGAATGAAAGGATTCTTCAATATATATGAACCAGTCAATGTGCTACACCATATTAAAAAACTGAAGAATAGAAATCACATGATCATCTCAATAGATGCAGAAAAAGCTTTCAAAAAAATTTGATACTCATTTATGATAAAACCTCTACAAATGGATATAAAGGGTAACTCCTTCAATGTAATAAAGGCCATATTCAACAAATCCACAGCAAACATCATCATCAATGGTGAAGAAATGAAAATATTTCCTCTAAGTCAAGAACAAAACAAGGGTGTCCACTCTCACCACTATTATTCAGCATAGTTTTGGAAGTCCTAGCCATGACACTCAGAGAAGAAAAAAGAAATAACAGAAATCCAAATTGGAAAAGAAGTAAAGCTGTCATTATTTGCATATGATATAATAATACACATAGAAAATCCTAAAGATGCTACCAGAAAGTGACTGGGGCTTATGAATTTATTTGGTAAAGTTGCATGCAGGATACAAAATTAATATACAGAAATCTCTTTCATTCCAATACACTAATAGCAAAAAATCAAAAAATGAGATTTAGGAAACAATGCTATTTGCCACTGCAACAACAAAAATACCTAATAATAACTATGGAGTCAAATGATATGTACTCAGAAAAGTATAATATAGTGATGAAAGAAATAAAAAACGATGCACAGAAACTGAAAGATATAGCATGTTATTTGATTGGAACAATCAATACTTTGAAGTGACTATACCACCCAGAGCTATTTATAGATTCAATACAATCTGTATCAAATTGCCAAAGGAATTTTTCACAGAATATAAATAAAATCTTACCATTTTGAATGGAAACACAAAAGACCCTGTATAGCTAAAGCAATCTTGAAAAAGAAAAAAAGAGCTGAAAGAATCAGACTCCCAGACTTTAAACTGTACTACAAAGCTACAGTAATCAAAACAGTATAGTACTGGCTCAAAAATAGAAATAAAGATTAATGGAACAGGATAGAAAGTCTGGATGTAAACTCACACACCTATGGCCACGTATTCTATGACAATGAGGCAAGAATATACAATGAGGGAAAGAGTATATTCTATAAGTGATGCTGGGAAAACTGAACAGAACAACTACATTTAAAACAGTGAAGTTGGAACATTTCCTAATACCAAACACACACATAAAAATAAATTCAAAATGGATCAAAAACCTGAATTTAAGGCTGGACTCTATATGACTCTTAAATGAAAGCATAAGGAGAACACTCTTTGGCATAAACTGCAGCATTATTTTTTTGGATCCATCTCTTAGAGTAGTGAAGAAAAATATAAATAAATGGAATATAATCAAAGTTAAAAGCTTCTTCAAAACAAACAAACAAAATGAGTAAACAAAAAAAGTCCATTTAAGAATGGGAGAATTTGCAAATGAAGCAATAGACTAGGGATTAATCACTAGACATACAAAGAGCTCATACAGCTCAATACCAAATAATCCAGTAAAAAAATAGGTGGGAGATCTAAAATAGACATTTGTCCAAAGAAGACATACAGATGGCCAAAAAGCACATGAAAAGATGGTAAACATCAATAATTCAGGGAAAAATGCAAACTGAAACTAAAATGAAATATCACCTCACACTGGTCAGAATGACCATTATCAAAAAATCTACAAACAATAAACACTGGAGAAGTTATGGAGAGAAAGGAACACTCCTACACTATCGGTGGGAATGTAAATTGATATAATCACTATGGAGACCAGTATGAGCATTCCTTAAAACACAGAAAAATTAAATACCATGAAAATGAAAGTGAAAGTGTCCAACTCTCTGCATCTCCATGGACTGTAGCACGCCAGGCTCCTTTGTCCATGGAATTCTCCAGGCAAGAATATTGGAGTGGGTTTCCATTCTCTTCTCCAGAGGATCTTCCTGACCATATGACCTAGTAATCCCATTTTGTGCATATACAATAATAAAAATGTACACAAGCATCTTCATATTCCTAAAAAAAATTTGTGCTTTTAAAAAAACTATTATTCTTTTGGAAATTAACAGCCACAAACTTATTAAAAGCAGAGGAATTTGAACTGCCAATTTTTTTTTATATTGCATGAATGTTGCCTGTTTCAATCTAACTCATAAGGTAAAACAAAAATTTATTTTAAATATTGTACTTATAATAAATATCAAATGATAATACGTTTTTCTGCCAGTTTAACAATTGGTTGTAATGCCAGCAAACTTGGAAAACTCAGCAGTGGCTGCAGGACTGGAAAAGGTCAGTTTTCATTCCAGTCCCAAAGAAAGGCAATGCCAAAGAATGCTCAAACTACCGCACAATCGCACTCATCTCACACGCTAGTAAAGTAATGCTCAAAATTCTGCAAGCCAGGCTTCAGCAATACATGAACCATGAACTCCCTGATGTTCAAGCTGGTTTTAGAAAAGGCAGAGGAATCAGAGATCAAATTGCCAACATCTGCTGGATCATGAAAAAGCAAGAGAGTTCCAGGAAAAACATCTATTTCTGCTTTATTGACTATGCCAATGCCTTTGACTGTGTGGATCACAATCAAATGTGGAAAATTCTGAAAGAGATGGGAATACCAGACCACCTAACCTGACTCTTGAGAAATCTGTATGCAGGTCAGGAAGCAAAAGTTAGAACTGGACATGGAACAGACTGGTTCCAAATAGGAAAAGGAGTACGTCAAGGCTGTATATTGTCACCCTACTTATTTAACTCCTATGCAGAGTACATCATGAGAAACGCTGGACTGGAAGAAACACAAACTGGAATCAAGATTGCTGGGAGAAATATCAATAACCTCAGATATGCAGATGACACCACCCTTATGAGAGAAAGTGAAGAGGAGCTAAAAAGCCTCTTAATGAAAGTAAAAGAGGAGAGTGAAAATGTTGGCTTAAAGCTCAACATTCAGAAAACGAAGATCATGGCATCCAGTCCCATCACTTCAGGGGAAATAGATGGGGAAACAGTAGAAACAGTGTCAGACTTTATTTTTGGGGCTCCAAAATCACTGCGGATGGTGACTGCAGCCATGAAATTAGATGACGCTTACTCCTTGAAAGAAAAGTTTTGATCAACCTAAATAGTATATTCAAAAGCAGAGACATTACTTTGCCGACTAAGGTCCGTCTAGTCAAGGCTATGGTTCTTCCGGTGGTCATGTATGGATGTGAGAGTTGGACTGTGAAGAAGGCTGAGCAGCAAAGAATTGATGCTTTTGAACTGTGGTGTTGAAGAAGACTTTTGAGAGTCCCTTTGAGTGCAAGGGGATCCAACCAGTCCATTCTGAAGGAGATCAGCCCTGGGATTTCTTTGGAAGGAATGATGCTGAATTTGAAGCTCCAGTACTTTGGCCATCTCGTGTGA
>SJYC01065874.1:0-10920 GCA_006408675.1 Madoqua kirkii | reverse complement strand
TAACTCGTAACTTTTTGCCTGTTGCCTGTGCTTTAGTCATACTGGCTCTTCACCTTTGTCTTGTCAGTCAGTAAAATAGTGTTGCTTTTAGGCTGAAATGGACATTATAACCCTCTTAAGGCTCTGCCTCCCATGAATAACCTTTAAAATCATAACACTGGATTCATATAGAGATAAAAATTGCAAAACAATTGTTTTGTTGAAGATTTTCAGGAACATCTTGACCAGACATAATTGGAATTGGACTGCTGCAAGAACAGAGGATTATCACATCCCCTCAGGGTCTGGCCAGCATCAAGAAAATTTCAGCAATAAGCCATATTCTCTCCCCTTTTTGTATAAAAAAAAACCCTAAATTCTAGCATGGGTAAGATGGTTTTTTGGGATAATAGCCTTCTATTTTCTCAATCTGCTGGATTTCTAAATAAAGTTGCTATTCTTGGCCCCAACGCCGAATTTCTCCCTTAATTAGCCTGCCATTGGGGGAACAGCAGGAGCTTGGTCTTGGTAACACTTCTACTGGTGTTAACCTGTTCTTAAATATTGATAATCAATTGATTATATTTTACTATAAATAAATTATGCAAATATTTCAATCAAGCTTCAGTAAGTATTTGATAAGCAAACAGTTGTGTTAATCTTCAGCAATAATATTTTATAGAAGAGTGTAGAGACTTAAGAAACTGAGTTTTTGAAAACAAAATATAAGCTAGATATCTGAAAACTTTTATTGCAGTTAGTCATATGACATTTTCAGTCACTCAGTATTAAAAAAAAGCAACTTTCTACATTTAAGAAAGCTAATATGGGAGATATTTAGTTTTGTAAAACACAAAAAGATTAATACAGTGGTCTTTCTCAGCAAACATTAGAGTTCAATATCAACATATTTTCAGTGGAAAAGGTCCAGTGCATACAAATGAATATACTTAGAGTAGATGTTATTCTTCTGTATTGAAACTGTTGAAGTTTTCTAATGCCTAAGGAGAGATAAGAACTATATTCACACAACTGAAGTTTTTCAAGAAACCCTGTTTTAGTAGCAAACTTCAGACCTATAAAGCTCAAGTAGAGTTAAAATTAATTCAGAATCTCTTTTGCCTTCTAACTTGACAACATATTCTTTAAAGCAATTTATATGCTTCAACATATTTTCAGTGGAAAAGGTCCAGTGCATACAAATGAATATACTTAGAGTAGATGTTATTCTTCTGTATTGAAACTGTTGAAGTTTTCTAATGCCTAAGGAGAGATAAGAACTATATTCACACAACTGAAGTTTTTCAAGAAACCCTGTTTTAGTAGCAAACTTCAGACCTATAAAGCTCAAGTAGAGTTAAAATTAATTCAGAATCTCTTTTGCCTTCTAACTTGACAACATATTCTTTAAAGCAATTTATATGCTAATTTTTATTGGAAAAAGTACAAGATTATTGGGAATAAACACTCAACTCTACTGCATGTCAGTACCATTTTTAAAACTAAAGAAAGACTAATTCCATCTGCATTTATTATGCCTTGTTTTATATTTGACAGTGGTTTATTTGGGCATATAAGATGGTAACAACCAGATTTCTGAGTTTCACTTAGAGTTTACTTATTCATAACAACTCAGGTTTCATTGCTTCATTATATTAAAGATATCTAACATGTTGCCTCTCTGGAAGTCATGTGGTGGTGGTGATTTAGTTGCTAAATCACCTGCCAGCCAGACTCCTCTGTCCATGGGATTCTCCAAGCAAGAATACTGGAGTAGGTTGCCATTTCCTTTTCCAGGGGATCTTCCCTACCCAGGAATTGAACCCAGGTCTCCTGCATTGCAGGCAGATGATTTACCAACTGAACTGTGAGGGAAGCCCAGAAGTTAAGTAGAGGGAAATAATATTTAAAGCTCTGCACAATGATCAAGAAATGTTTGTTAAATCAAATTGATTAAAAGATCCTGACAAAGTGATTGCAACATGTAGTGGCTAGTATCTTGCTACCTTCAGTCTGTAACTAAATCTAAGGAAGGACATCAAGTCTAAAGATTGATTATATTCCTCTCAATTCATTATCTAATCCAAGAAAAGGAATTGATTGGCAAAGCATAATCTAGACTGCCTTATATTTGTTAAGTGTATCTTTTCTCAATTTCTTCAAGTGCTCCTGTTTCATTTGTGGCTTAATCTTGGTGATAGTCTCCAAATTCAAAAGCTGAAGAGAAGCCATTTCTTCCTTTCCTCATCATGCTTGAATTGAGAAATAAACCCATGATACAATGCTGATCAGTTGGAAACACCAAATACATAAAGGGTATTTGAGTTTAGTAATCCAAGAATACATTATTTTTAAATTCCCTAAAGTCTACCCCATCCTTCTGTTTCTCGATAAGCCTTCTTTACTCTCTATCTCATGAATGAGAACACTCTCATACTGTGGTATATTATATACTTATTTCTTTAAGTCCCTCTCACTAACATAAAAATTCCATGACTACAGGGCAGTTCATTCTTCATTCCTATATCCCCAGGACATAGAACAGTCTTTTATGCAAAACATTCCCTGAAAATACATTTGCTAGATAAATCAATCAATCAATCATAAGTAGTGTCATTGTAATGGTAAATGTGTCATGGTATATGTAATAGCATCCTGGTTAGTCCTAGTGTTGTGAGGCTATATTTGGGGCTCTTGCATTGGTCTCCACATGGTTTATTAAGTTCACAAGTTTCCTTTTTTTTTTTTTCCTTACATTTACTTATTTATAAGTTAATTTATTTTGATGTTTTTGTTAAAGTACAGATGACACAAGCATTATATTAGCTTCAGGTATACAACATAAAGATTCAATATTGTCTATATAGTATATATATTACATATATGACATTTTTATTCTTTTATCTATTAATAGACACTTAGATTGTCTCCATATCTTGACTATTGAAAATAATTCAATGAACATAAGGATGCATGCATCTTTGCAAATTGGTGTTGCATTATCTTTGGATAAACAGCCAGCAGTGCAGTGTGTTTGTGTGTCTGTGTGTATGCTCCTTTGTGTCTGACTGTGACTCCATGGACTGTAGCCTGCCCATAGACAGGATCTCTGTCTATGAGATTATCTTGGCAAGATTACTGGAGTGGGTTGCCATTTCCTACTTCAGGGGATCTTCCTGACCCAGGGATCAATCCCATGTCTCTTTCATTGGCAGGTGGATTCTTTACCACTCTACAATATCTGTATCAAATGATACTTCTATCTTTAATTTCTTTAACAACTTGCATACTATTTTCCATAGTGAGTGCATCAGTATACATTCCCATCAACACTTCACAAAAGTTACCTTTATTCTATAACCTCACTAACACTTATTTCTTATCTTGTTAATAATAACCATTCTAACTGTTGTGAGGTGATATCTCATTGTTTTAAATTGCATTTTTCAATTGACTAGGGAAGATGACCATGTTTGCATATGCCTGTTGACCATTTGTATGTCTTCTTTAAAAAAAATCTTCTCAGATCCTCGGCTCATTTTCAGCAGGATAATTTTATCATTATTTCTGAATTGTGTGAATACTTTATTTTTTGTAAATTACTTATTTGCTATATGATTTGTAATTTTTTTCCCATTCCATTTGTTGCCTTTTCATTTTGTTGGTAGATTCCTTCCTGTGCAGAACCTTTTTAGTTTGATGTAGACATACTTGTTATTTTTTCTTTTATTGCCTTTCTTTCTGGAAGAAGATGCAAAAAGTCATCTTCAAGGGCTATTTCAACAAGCTTACAGCCTAGGTTTTTTTTTTTTTTTTTTTTAATGATTTTATGTCTTTAAGTCTTTATTTTGAATTAATATTTGTGTATGGTATAAGATCATTCCAGTTTCATTTTTTTTTTTTTTGTATATGACTATCCAGTTTTCCCACAATCAATCATTTATTGAAGAGGCTACTTTTTTCCCATTGTATACTTTTGTTCTTTTATTGTAAGCTAATTGATCATATATGTATTAACTTATTGGGGGCTCTCAATTGGAATCAATTGAACTATGCATCTGTTTGTTAAAATACAACAATGTAGTATTAACTACACTTTATAAAATAGGTTGAAATTGGGGAGAATGATGTACCAAGCTTCATTCTTTTCTTATCTTTAATTAAGGTTTAGTTGACATATATTATATTTAAGTTGGGGGAAAATAATTGTGGCTTTAGACTATGAATTTTAAATCATTTTAACTAGACTCAAACACATTTTCATTAACCAAAATAGGAACCATTGCAATCAACACATTTTTACCAACAAGAAATAAGTTTGAACGTCTGAAGCATACAAATCCATGCTGTGGGATTCAATGAACTCTTGGAAAGTATTTTCTGATTCCTGCTTGTTGTGGAAGCATGTTCCCTGCAAAAAGTCATTGAGATGCTTGGAGAAGTAGTAGGTGATTTGCAAGAGGTCAGGTAAATATGGCTGATGAGGCTAAACTTCATATCCCAGTTTGTTCAACTGTTAAAGCATTGGTTGTGAGATATGTGGTTGGGCATTGTCATAGAGAAGGACTGGGCCCATTCTGTTGACCAATGCTGACTGTAGGTGTTGCAGTTTTTGGTGCATCTCATCAATTTGGTGAGCATACTTATATGTAATGACATATCTGGCATTGTAAAAGCTGTAGTGGATCAGATAGGAAGCAGATCACCAGTGACCATGATCTTTTTTGTGGTTTAAGTTTGACTTTGGGACATGCTTTGGAACTTCTTGGTCCAGCCAATAAGCTTGTCATTGCTGGTTATCATATAAAATCCACTTTTCCTTGTGCACTGCAATCTGATCAAAAATGGTTTGTTGTTTTTATATAGAATATGAGTAGACACAGCAATATGATTAATTTTTTTTCCCCAGTAAACTCATGAGGCACCCATTTACTGAGTTTTTTTTTTTTTTTTTCACTTTTGCAATTTGCTTTAAATGCTAAATGACCATAGAATGGTCAATGTTGAGTTCTTCAGCAATTTCTCATGTAGTTGTTAGAGGATCAGCTTTGATGATTGATAACTTTACTTTTGATGACCAGCCACTGCATTCCTCTTCAAGGCTCTCATGACTTTGCAAAAGTTCACGAACCACCACTGCCCTGTGGTTCCATTAGCAATTACTGGGCCAAATGAATGCTGATGTTGCCAGCTGTCTTCAGTGATTTTTAACCCATTTTGAACTCAAATAAGAAAACTCCTTGAATTTGCTTTTTCTCTAACATTATTTATGCCAGTTTAGTTCAGTCACTCAGTTATGTCCTGCTATTTGCGACCCCATGGACTCTAGCACACCAGGCTTCTCTGTCCATCACCAACTTCTGAGGCTTCATCATGCTCGTGTCCATTAAGTCAGTGATGCCATCCAACCATCTCATCCTATGTTGTCCCCTTTTCCTGACTTCAATCTTTCCCATAATCAGGGTTATTTCCAGTGAGTCAGTTCTTTGCATCAGGTGGCCAAAGTATTAAATCTTCAGCTTCAGCATCAGTCTTTTCAAAGAATATTCAGGACTGATTTCATTTAGGATTGACTATTTGATCTCCTTGCAGCCCAAGGGACTCTAAAGAGTCTTTTCCAACACCAAAGTTCAAAAGCAACAATTCTTTGATGCTCAGCTTTGTTTATGGACCAATTCTCACATACATACATGACTACTTGACAAACTATACCTTTGACTAGACGGAAATTTGTTGGCAAAGTAATATCTCTTTAATATGTTGTCTACGTTGGTCATAGCTTTTCTTCAAAGGAGCAAGTGTCTTTTAATTTAATGGCTGCAGTAACCATCTGCAGTGATTTTGGAGCCCAAGAAAAAAAAGGTCTGTCACTGTTTCTACTGTCTCCCCATCTACTTGCCATGAAGCGATGGGACCAGATGTCTAGATCTTTGTTTTTTGAATGTTGAGTTTTAAGCCAAGTTTTTCACTGTCTTTCACTTTCATCAAGGAATGTTTCAGTTCCTCTTTGCGTTCTGCCATAGGGCCGTGTGTTCTGCATATCTGAAGTTATTGATATTTCTTCCAGCAATCTTGATTTGAGCATGTGCTTCATCCAGCCTGGTAGTTCACATGATGTACTCTGCATATATGTTAAATGACAAAAATGAAAATATACACCTTTGATGTATCCCTTTCTCAATTTGGAACCAGTCTATTGTTCCATGACTGATTCTGACTGTTGCTTCTTGACCTACATACTGATTTCTCAGGAGACAGGTAAGGTAGTTTTGTATTTCCATCGCTTGAAAATTTCCAGTTTGTTGTGATCCACACAGTCAAAGGCTTTGGAATAGTCAATAAAGCAAAAGTAGATGCATTTCTTGAACTCTCTTTCTTTTTATATGGTCTAATGGATGTTTGCAATTTGATCTCTGGTTCCTCTGCCTTTTTAAAATCCAGCTTGAACATCTGAAACTTCTTGGTTCATGTACTGTTAGAGCCTTGCTTGGAGAATTTTGAGCATTACTTTCTAGTGTGAGATGAGTGCAATTGTGCAGTATTTGAACATTCTTTGGTATTGCCTTTCTTTGGGATTGGAATAAAAACTGACCTTTTCCAGTCCTGTGAACACTGCTGAGTTTTCCAAAGTTGCTGGCATATTGAGTGCAGTACTTTAACAGCATCATTTTTAGGACTGAATATCTCAGATAGAATTCCATCACCTCCACTAGCTTTGTTCATAGTGATGCTTCCTAAGGTCCTCTTGAGCATGAATTCCAGGATGTGTGGCTCTAGGTGAGTGATCACACAATCATGGCTATCTGGATCATTAAGATCTTTTATTGAATAGTTATTCAGCATATTCTTGCCACCTTAAAAAAAAATGTCTTCTGCTTCTATTAGTTCCATGCCATTTCTGTCTTATTGTGTCCATCTTTGCATAAAATATTCCCTTGATATTCCTAATTTTCTTGAAGAGATCTCTGGTCATTTTCATTCTACTGTTTTCCTCTATTTCTTTGCATTGATCACTGAGGAAGGCTTTCTTATATCTCCGTGCTATTCTTTGGAACCCTACATTCATATGGGTATATCTTTATTTTTCTCCTTTGCCTTTAGCTTCTTTTCTTTTATCAGCTATTTTTAAGGCCTCCTCAGACAACCATTTTGCCTTTTTGCATTTCTTTTTCTTGGGGCTGGTCTTGATCACTGTCTCTGGTACAATATCATGAACCTCTTTCCTTGTTTCTTCAGGCACCTTGTGTATCAGATCTAATCCCTTGAATCTATTTTTCACTTCCACTATATAATTGTAAGGCATTTGATTTAGGTCATACCTGAATGGTCTAGTGATTTTCCCTACTTTCTTCAAGTTTGAATTGTGCAATTAGGAGTTAATGATCTGAGCCACAGTCAACTCCTGGTCTTGTTTTTGCTGACTATATGGAGCTTATCCATTTTTGGCTGCAAATAATATAATCTACCTGATTTCAGTATTGACCATCTGTTGATATCCATGTGTCGAGTCATTTCTTGTGTTGTTGGAAGAGGGTGTTTGCTATGATCAGTGTGTTCTCTTCACAAAACTCTGTTAGTCTTTCCCTTAGTTCGTTTTGTACTCCAAGGCCAAATTTTCCCTTTACTCCAGCTATTTCTTAACTTCCTACTTTTGTATTCCAGTCCCCTATAATGAAAAGGACATCTTATGGGGATGTTAGTTCTAGAAGGTCTTGTTGGTCTTCATAGAATTGTTCAACTTTAGCTTCTTTGGCATTAGTGGTTGTGGCATAGACTTGGATTACTATGAAATTGAATGGTTTGCCTTGGAAATGAACACATCATTCTGTCATTTTGAGACTGTACCCAAGAACTGCATTTTGGACTCTTTTACTGACTATGATGGCTACTCCATTTCTTCTAAGGGGTTCTTGCCACAGTAGTAGTTGATATGATGCTCATCTGAATTATATTCACCCATTCCTGTCCATTTTAGTTCAATGATTCCTAAAATGTTGATTTTCACTCTTGCCATCTCCTGTTTGACCACTTTCAATTTACCTTGATTCATAGACCTTACATTCCAGGTTCCTACACAATATTCCTCTTCATAGCATCAGATCACTTCCATCACTATTCCCATCCACAACTGGGCATTGTTTTTACTTTGGCTCCATCTCTTCATTCTTTCAGGAGTTATTTTTCCATTCTTCTCCATTAGCATATTGGGCACTTACATACCTGGGGAATTCATCTTTCATTGTCATATCTTTTTGCCTTTTTGCACTGCTCATGGGGTTCTTATGGAAAGAATATTGAAGTGGTTTACCATTCTCTTTCCAGTGGACCATGTTTTGTCAGAACTCTCTACCATTACCTGTCCATCTTGGGTGTCCTTTCATGACAAGGCTGTGGTCCATGTGATCAGTTTGATTAGTTTTCTCTGATTGTGGTTTTAATTCTGTCTTCCCTTTGATGAATAAGGATAAGAGGCTATGGAAGTCTTCTGATAGGAGAGACTGACTGGGAAACTAAGTCTTGTTCTGATGGGAGGGGTCATGCTCATTAAATCTTTAATCCAATTGTCTGTTGAAGGGTGGGTCTGCGTTCCCTTCCTGTTGTTTGGCCTTAGGTCAAACTGTCAACCCAGGTGTCCACTGGAGACTATGGAAGTCTGACAGGCAAGTCTGACTCAGCCTCTGTGGGGACACTGCTCCTTTCTTCTGGCTCCTGCTACACGCAAGGTACATAACCCTTGGCATGCACAAGCATCATTTCCCTAGTAGAAAATAAATGCAGAATACACAACAACTACTAATTATTTAGTAAAAAACATAGTGACAAATGCACATTAAAAAAAAACAACGGTAAGGAAAGGATTAACTTTGCCAGTTTCTTTATTTTCTTTCTTTCCATTTCCCTCTTTAGGTCAACTTATTCTCTCTTTAATTGTGCATACAGTTACTATATTTCACTTTATGTCAAGTTCTTCTGTATCTGAGCAAAATGGATCACTTAGACTAAGTGAATTTTGAAGAAAATCTAAATCACTTGTTTCTTCAATTGCTTTATCAGATATTAGGACTGATATATGATGGTAATGAATAGAATGATTCAGTTCAGTTCAGACGCTCAGTCGTGTCTCACTCTTTGCAACCCCAGGCCTCCCTGTCCATCACCAGCTCCCAGAGTTCACTCAGACTCACGTCCATCGAGTCCGTGATGCCATCCAGCCATCTCATCCGCTGTCATCCACTTCTCCTCCTGCCCACAATTCCTCGCAGCAACAGTCTTTTCCAATGAGTCAAATCTTCACAAGAGGTCGTCAAAGTACGGAGTTTCAGCTTCAGCATCATTCTCCCCAAAGAAATCCAGAGCTGATCTCCTTCAGATTGGACTGGCTCGATCTCCTTGCAGTCCAAGGGACTCTCAAAAGTCTTCTCCAATACCACATTTCAAAAGCAGCAATTCTTCGGGGCTCAGGTTTCTTCACACTCCAATTCGCACGTCCATGTATGACCACTGGAAAAACTATAGCCTTGATTAGATGGACCTTTGTTGGCAAAGTAATGTCTCTGCTTTTGAATATGCTATCTAGGTTAGTTATAACTTTTCTTCCAAGGAGTAATCATCTTTTTAATTTAATGGCTACAATCACCATCTGCAGATTTTGGAGCCCAGAAAAATAAAGTCAGCCATTGTTTCCAGTCTTTCCAAATCTATTTGCCATGACGTGATGGGACCAGATGGCATGATCTTCGTTTTCTGAATGTTGAGCTTTAAGCCAACTTTTTCACTCTCCTCTTTCACTTTCATCAAGAGGCTCCTTAGTTCTTCTTCATTTTCTGCCATAAAGGTGGTGTCATCCGCATATATGAGGTTATTGATATTTCTCATGGCAATCTTGATTTCAGCTTGTGCTTCTTTCAGCCCAGCATTTCTCATGATGTACTCAGCATATAAGTTAAATAAACAGGGTCATATTATAGAGCCTTGACATACTCCTTTTCCTATTTGGAACCAGTCTGTTCCACGTCCAGTTCTAACTGTTGCTTCCAGACCTGTATACAGATTTCTCAAGAGGCACATCAGGTGGTCTGGTATGCCCATGTGTTTCAGAATTTTCCATAGTTTATTGTGATCCACACAGTCAAAGTCTTTGGCATAGTTAATAAAGCAGAAATATATGTTTTTCTGGAACATTCTTGCTTTTTTGATGATCCAGCAGACGTTGACAATTTGATCTCTAGTCCCTCTGCCTTTTCTCTATTTTTTAATTTATATTTTATTATTATTATTATTTCACTTTACAATATTGTATTGGTTTTGCCATACATCAACATGAATCTACCACAGCTGTGCACCTGTTTCCCATCTTGAACCCACCTCCTTCCCTATACCATCTCTCTGGGTCATCCCAGTGCATCAGCCCCAAGCATCCTGCACCCTGCATTGAACCTAGACTGGTGATTGATTTCTTATATGATATAATACATGTTTCAATGCCATTCTCCCAAATCATCCCACCCTCTTCCTCTCCCACAGAGTCCAAAAGATTGTTCTATACATCTGTGTCTCTTTTGCTGTCCCACATACAGGGTTACCATTACCATGTTTCTAAATTCCATATATCAGTTCAGTTCAGTTCAGTTGCTAAGTTGTGTCCGACTATGACCCCATGAATCACAGTCTTCCTGTTCATCACCATCTCCTGGAGTTCATTCAGACTCACGTTCATCAAGTCCGTGATGCCATCCAGCCATCTCATCCTCTGTCATCCCCTTCTCTTCCTGACCCTAGTCCCTCCCAGCATCAGAGTTTTATCCAGTGAGTCAACTCTTCTCATTAAGTGGTCAAAGTACTGGAGTATCAGCTTTAGCATCATTCCTTCCAAAGAAATCCCAGGGCTGATCTCCTTCAGAATGGACTGGTTGGATCTCCTTGCAGTCCAGGGGACTCTCA
>SJYC01065871.1:0-23877 GCA_006408675.1 Madoqua kirkii | reverse complement strand
ATCATTCTCCCTTTAAGCACTGCTTTGGTGACATCTCACACATTTCATTTAATATTTATTTTTATTTTCACTTAGTTTAAAATACTTTAAATTAATTTATCTATTTTAATTGGAGGCTAATTACTTTACAATATTGTAGTGGCTTTTGCAATACCTTGACATGAATCAGCCATGGGTGTACATGTGTCCTGCATCCTGAATCCCACTCCCACATCCCTTCCCTTCCATCCCTCAGTGTCATCCCAGTACACCAGCCCTGAGTGCCCTGTCTCATGCATCAAAGCTGTCAATCTATTTTATTTATGGCAATATACATGTTTCAATGTTATTCTCTCAAATCATCTCACCCTCACCTTCTCCCACAGAGTCCAACAGTCTGTTCTTCATATCTGTATCTCTTTTTCTGTCTCACATATAGGATAATTGTTACCATCTTTCTAAATTCTATATATATGTATTGATAGACTATTGGTATTTTTCTTTCTGACTTACTTCACTCTGTACAATAGGTTTCAGTTTCATCCACCTCAGTAGAACTGATTCAAATGCATTATTTTAAACAGCTGACTAATATTCCATTGTATATATGTACCACAGCTTTCTTATCCATTCATCAACTGATGGACATCTAGGTTGTGTCCACATCCCAGCTATTGTAAACAGTGCTGCAATGAACATTAGGGTACACGTCTCTTTTAATTCTGGTTTCCTCAGCGTGTATGCCCAGCAGTGGTGTTGTTGGGCTATATGGCAGACCTCTTTCCAGATTTTTGAAGAATCTCGACACTGTTCTCCATAGTGGCTGTACTAGTTTGCATTCCCACCAACAGTGTAAGAAGATTCCCTTTTCTCCCCCACCCTCTCCAGCATTTATTGTTTGTAGACTTTTTGATAACAGACATTCTGACCAGCATGAGATAGTACCTCTCTGTGGTTTTGATTTGCATTTCTCTGATAATGATTGATGTTGAGCATCTTTTCATGTGTTTGTTAGCCATTTGTATGTCTTCTTTGGAGAAATATCTGTTTAATTCTTTGGACCATTTTTTGATTGGGTCATTTATTTTTCTGCTATTGAGCTGTGTGAGCTGCTTGTATATTTTTGAGATTATTTGTCAGTTGCTTCATTTGCTATTGTTTTCTCCCATTCAGAAGGCTGTCTTTTCACCTTGCTTATAGTTTCCTTCATTGTGCAAAAGGTTTTATGTTTAATTAGGTTCTATTTGTTTATTTTTGCTTTTATTTCCATTACCCAAGAGGTGAGTCATAGAAAATCCTGCTGTGATTTTTGTCAGAGAGTGTTTTGCCTATGTTTTCCTCTAGGAGTTTTATAGTTTCTCATCTTACATGTAGATCTTTAATGCACTTTTAGGTTATTTTTGTACGTGATGTTAGAGAGTGCTCTAGTTTTATTCTTTTACAAGTGGTTCACCAGTTATCCCAGCACCGCTTGTTAAAGAGATTGTCTTTTCTCTATTGTATATTCTTGTCTCCTTTGTCAAAGATAAGTTTTCCATAGATGCATGGGTTTATCTCTGGGCTTTCTATTTTGTTCCATTGATCTGTATTTCTGTCTTTTGACACTACCATGTCTTCTTGATGACTTTAGCTTTGCAGTATAGTGTGAAATCAGGCAGGTTTATCCCTCCAGTTCCATTCTTCTTTCTCAAGATGGCTTTGCTTATTCAAGTTTCTTTTGTATTTCCATACTAATTGTGAAATTATTTGTTCTAGTTCTCCTAAAAATGCCATTGTTAGCTTGATAAGGATTGCACTGAATCTATAGATTGCTTTTGGTAGTTACTCATTTTTACTATATTGATTCTTATGATCCATGAACATGGTATATTTCTCCATCTATTGTGTCCTCTTTGATTTGTTTCATCAGTGTTTTACAATTGTCTATATGTGTGTGTGTGTGTGTGTGTGTGTGTGTGTCTTTTGCTTCTTTAGGTAAATTTATTCCTAAGTATTTTATTCTTTTCATTGCAATAGTGAATGGTTTCCTTAATTTCCCTTTCTGTTTTCTCATTGTTAGTGTATAGAAATGCAAGGGATTTCTGGGTGTTAATTTTATATCCTACAACCTTACTGTATTCATTGATTAGCTCTAGTAATTTTCTGATGGTGTCTTTACTGTTTTCTCTGTAGAGAATAATGTCATCTGCAAACAGTGAGAGTTTCAATTCTTTTCCAATCTGGATTCCTTTTATTTATTTTTTTTCTCTGATTGCTGTGGCCAAAACATCCAAAATTATGTTGAATAGTAGTAGTGAAAGTGGGCATCCTTCTCTTTTTCTTGATTTTAGGGGAAATGCTTTCTATTTTTTTACCATTGAGGATAGTGTTTACAGTTTGTTTATCATAAAAGCCTTTTACTGTATGCATATATGTTCCTTCTATGCTTGCCTTCCAGAAGGATTTTATCATAAATGAATATTGAATTTTGTCAAAGGGTTTCTCTGCATTTGGTGTGATAATTGTATGGCTTTTATCTTTCAATATGTTAATAATATGGTGTATCACATTGATTCATTTGCAAATATTGAAGAATCCTTGTATCCTTGGGATAAAGTCCACTTGGTCATGATGATGATCTTCTAAATCCATTGTTGGATTATGTTTGCTAGGTTTATTATTATTATTTTTTTTTGGTTGAGGATATTTTCATCTATGTTCACTAGTGATATTGGCCTGTAGTTTTCTTTTTTGCGGAATCTTTGTCTGGTTTGGTAATAAAGTGATGGTGGCCTCAGAGAATGAGTTTGGTAGTTTACCTTCCTCTGCAACTTTTTGGAAGAGTTTGAGTAGGATAAGTGTTATCTATTCTTTAAATTTTGGTAGAATTCAGCCATGAAGCCATCTGGTCCTAGGCTTTTGTTTGTAGGAAGATTTTTATTACAGTTTCGATTTCTGTGCTTGTGATGGGTCTGTTAAGACTTTTTATTGCTTCCTGGTTCAGTTTCGAAAGGTTGTACTTTTCTAAGAATTTTTCCATTTCTTTCAAATTCTCCATTTTATTGTCATACAATTGCTGATAGAAGTCTCTTATGATCCTTTGTATTTCTGTGTTATCTGTTGTGATTTTTGCATTATCATTTCTAATATTGTTGATTTGATTCTTCTCCTTTTTTTTTCTTGATGAATCTAACTAATGGCTTGTCTATGTTATTTATCTTCCAAAAGAACAAGCTTTTAGTTTTGGTGATTTTTGCACTACTCTTCTTTGTTGCTTTTTTATTTACTTCTGCTCTAATTTTTATGGTTTCTTTCCTTCTACAAACTCTGGGGTTCTCCATTTCTTCTTTTTCTAGTTGCTTTAGCTGTAAAGTTAGTTTATTCATTCAATTTTTTCTCTTGTTTCTTGAGATAAGCCTGTATTGCTATGAACTGTCCGCTAAGCACTGCTTATCCCATAGGTTTTGAGTTATAATGTTTTCATTTTCATTCATTTCTATGTATATTCTGTTTTTTTTTTTTCTTCTGTGATTTGTTGGCTGTTCAGAATCATGTTGTTTGTGTTTTTAATTTTTTTTCTTTTCCCCTGTCACTCAGTCAGTCAGTTCAGTCACTCAGTCATGTCTGACTCTTTGCAACCCCATGAATCACAGGCAGGCCTCCCTGTCTATGACCAACTCCTGGAGTTCACTCAGACTCACGTCCATCGAGGCAGTGATGCCACCCAGCCATCACATCCTCTGTTGTCCCCTTCTCCTCCTACTCCCAATCCCTCCCAGCATCAGAGTCTTTTCCAATGAGTCAACTCTTCTCATGAGGTGGCCAAAGTACTGGGGTGTCAGCTTTAGCATCATTCTTTCCAAAGAAATCCCAAGGGTGATCTTCTTCAGAATGGATTGGCTTTTCCCTGTAGTTGACATCTAATCTTATTGCATTGTGACCAGGAAAAATGCTTGAAATTATTTCAATGTTTTTGAATCTACCAAGGTTAGATTTATGGCCCAGGATGTGATCTATCCTGGAGAATGTTCAGTGTACACTTGAGAAAAAGGTGAAATTCATTGTTTAAAGGTGAAATGTCCTGTAAATATAAATTAGATCTAACTGGTCCATTGTATCTTTCAAAGTTTGTGTTCCTTTGCTAATTTTCTATTTAGTTGGTCTATCCATAGGTGTGAGTGAGGTATTAAAGTCTCCCACTATTAATGTGTTATTGTCAATTTCCCCTTTCATACTTATTAGCATTTGCCTTATATATTGTGGTGCTCCTATATTGGGTGCATATATATTTATAATTGTTATATCTTCTTGGATTGATCCTTTGATCATTATGTGGAGTCCATCTTTCTCTTTTTGCAGCCTTTAAAGTCTATTTTATCTGTTATGAGGATTGTTATTCCTTTATTTATTTATTTTTTGGTCTCGATTTGAGTGAAATATCTTTTTCTAGTCTTTCACTTTCAGTCTACATGTGTCCCTCGATATATGGTGGGTCTCTTGTGGAGAGTATATATAGGGGTAATGTCTTTGTATCTATTCAGCCAGTCTTTGCCTTTTGGTTGGAGTATTCAACCCATTTACATTTAAGGTATTATTGATAAGTGTGATCCAATTGTCATTTACTTTGTTGTTTTGCGTTGGAGTTTTTAAACATTTTCTTTGTTTCCTGTCTAAAGAAGATCCTTTAGCATTTGTTGAAGAGCTGGTTTGGTGGTGGTGAATTCTCCCTGCTTTTGCTTGTCTACAAATAGTAAAAGGATTATGTCAGGGCTGTATATTGTCACCTTGCTTATTTAACTTATATGCAGAGTACATCATGAGAAACGCTGGGCTGGAAGAAGCACAAGCTGGAATCAAGATTGCCGGGAGAAATATCCATCACCTCAGTTATGCAGATGTCACCACCCTTATGGCAGCAAGTGCGGAAGAACTAAAGATCCTCTTGATGAAAGTGAAAGAGAAAAGTGAAAAAGTTGGCTTAAAGTTCAACATTAAGAAAACTAAGATCATGGTTTCTGGTCCCATCACTTCATGTCAAATAGATGGGGAAACAGTGGAAACAGTGTCAGATTTCATTTTGGGGGACTCCAAAATCACTGCAGATGGTGATTGCAACCATGAATTTAAAAGACACTTACTCCTTGGAAGGAAAGTTTGACCAACCTAGATAGCATATTCAACAGCAGAGACATTATTTTGCCAACAAAGATCCATCTAGTCAAGGCTATGGTTTTTCCAGTGGTCATGTATGGATGTGACAGTTGGACTATAAAGAAAGCTGAGCACTGAAAAACTGGTGCTTTTGAACTGTGGTGTTGGAGAAGACTCTTGAGAGTCCCTTGGACAGCAAGGTGACCAAACCAGTCAATCTTAAAGAAATCAGAGTCAACATTGATTCCAGCATACACATTGGAAGGATTGATGCTGAAGCTGAAGCTGAAGCTCCAATACTTTGGCTGATTCATTGTAAAACACCCTTCTGCTGGGAAAGATCAAAGGCAGGAGGAGAAGAGGGCAACAGAGGATGAGATGGTTGGATGGCATCACCAATGCAATGGACATGATGAACTTCAGCAAACTCTGGGAAATAGTGGGGGACAGGGAAGGCTGGCATGCTACATACAGTCCATGGGGTTGCGAATCAGCCATGGGTGTTCATTGGAAGGTCTGATGTTGAAGCTGAAATTGCAATACTTTGGGCACCTGATGCGAAGAGCTGACTCATTTGAAAAGACCCTGATGTTGGGAAACATTGAGTGCAAGAGGAGAAGGGAATAATAGAGGATGAGATGGTTGGATGGAATCACCAGCTCAGTGGATGTGGGTTTGGGTGGGCTCCAGGAGTTGATGATGGACAAGGAGACCTAACGTGCTGAGGTTCATAGAGTCGCAAAGCATCATACACAACTGAGTGACTGAACTGAATTGAGAGCTTTTGATTTCTCCTTTATATTTGAATGAGATCCTTGCTGAGTATAATAATCTGGGTTGTAGGTTTTTTTCTTTCATCTTTTTAATTATGTCCTGTCATTCCCTCTGGCCTGAAGAATTTCTATTGAAAGATAAGCTGTTATCCTTATGGTAATCTCATTGTGCGTTATTTGTTGCTTTTAACATTTGCTCTTTGTATTTCATGTTCATTAATTTGATTAATATGTAAAAACTCCAGTGCTTTGGCCACCTCATGCGAAGAGTTGACTCATTGGAAAAGACTCTGATGCTGGGACGGATTGGGGGCAGGAGGAGAAGGGTATGACAGAGGATGAGATGGCTGGATGGCATCACTGACTTGATGGACGTGAGTCTGAGTGAACTCCAGGAGCTGGTGATGGACAGGGAGGCCTGGAGTACTGCAGTTCATGGGGTTGCAAGGAGTTGGACACGACTGAGCAACTGAAATTAACTGAACTGAACTGGGGTGTTTTGTCTTCAGTTTATCCTTTTGGGGACTCTGCACTTGGCTGGCTATTTCCTCTCCTATTGTACGGAAGTTTTCAACTATTATCTCCTCAAGTATTTCCTCGTGGTCTTTCCTTTTGCCTTTTTTTCTGTGACTCCTATGATTTGAATGTTGGAGTATTTAACATTGTTCCAGAGGTCTCTGATGTCCTCATTTCTTTTAACTCATTTTTCTTTTTCCCTCTCTGCTTCATTTATTTCTACCATTATATATTCCACCTGACTTATCCTATCTTCTGCCTCAGTTATTCTACAGTTGGTTCCCTCCAGGATGCTTTTGATTTCAATTATTACATTATTCATTATTGACTGAATCTTTTTATTTCTTCTAGGTTCTTTTTATTCCTTCTAGGTCCTTGTTAAACATTTCTTGCATCCACTCAATCCTTGTCTCTAGTCTATTTATATGTAACACCATTTTGTTTTCTAGAATTTGGATCACTTTTACTATCATTATTCTGAATTCTTTTTAAGGTAGACTCCCCATTTCTTCTTCTTTTGTTTGGTTTAATGAGTATTTATTATATTCTTGCTGTTCCATGTGCCTGCTGAATATTTCTCTGCCTTTTCATATTGTTTAGATTGCTGTGTTTGGAGTGCCTTTCTGTAGGCTGGATGTCTGTGTTTTTTCTCTGTTATGGAGACTGCTCCCTGTGGGTGGCATTGGACTAGTGGCTTGTCAAGTTTCCTGGTTAGGGAAGCTTGCATCAGTGTCCAGGTTGGTGAAGCTGGATTACTTCTCTCTGGAGTGCAATGAAATGTCCAGTAGTAAGTTTTGAGGTGTCTATGGGTTTGGTGTGACTTTGGGCATCCTGTCTTTTAATGTTCAGGGCTGTGTTCCTGCATTGCTGGAGAATTAATATGGTATGTCTTGATCTGGAACTTGTTGGCCCTTGGGTGGTGCTTGGTTTCACTGGAGGTATGGAGGCTTTTGGATGAGCTCTTATCGATTAATGTTCTCTGGAGTCAGGAATTTTCTCGTATTCTCAAGTTTTGTATTTAAGCCCCCCTGTCTCTGGCTTTCAGTCTTATACTTACAGTAGCCTCAAGACTACTTCCATACAGTAAAGATGATAAAACATCTAGCTTATTGGTGAAAATATTCTCCACAGTGAGGGACACTCAGAGAGGGTCACAGAGTTACATGTAGAAGAGAAGAGGGAGGAGGGAGATAGAGGTGACCAGGTAGGGAAGAGTTGGAATCCAAAGGGGAGAGAGTAATCTAGCCAGTAATCAATTCCCTATGTTCTCTCCACTATCTGGAACATCCAGAGAAGTTCATGGAGTTACATAGAGAAGACAAGAGAAGAAGGAGGAAGGAGATAGAGGTAACCAAGAGGAGAAGACAGGGAGTCAAAAGGGGAGAGAGCAACTCAGTCAGTAATGAGTTCCCTAAGTATTCTCCACAGCCCAGGACATCCAAAGAGATTCACAGAGTTAAGTAGAGAAGAAAAGGTGGAGGGAGAAAATAGAGGTGACCTGGGGAAGAAAAGAGAGAGGCAAAAAGGGAGAGAGTAATCAGGCCAGTAATCACACTCCTAAGTAATAATGGATACTAAAGATTAGATTCTTAATGGTATGGAATTGATAACAAATACCAAAAAGCAAAGATTAAAATTCTACAGTTTAGACTCTCAAAAATACAAAATAAAATAAATCACAAACATTATATATATATATATGGAATTTGCTTTAAAAATAGGGTTTTCTTTTTTTGCAAGGTAATAGGTTATACAAATGAAAATTAAATGAGTAATAGAGAACTTAAAAATTAAAAAAAATGCAAATAGTAAAACATTCTAGGAATTTCTCGAGCTGTTGAGGATGGTGTGGGGTCATTTAAATTTTAGCCAGTTCCTTGTTCCAGGTTATACTTCTTCTCAAGGTCTATAGGCCCCTTGCAATGCTTAGTCAATGTCAACTACAGGGTTTTAATCTGTTGCACTTGTCATTTCCAGAGTGTTTCCCTCTTCTTTTTTTATTTTGGATTCCTCTGTTTGAAAGTCTCTTCAGTGTCTAATTTCTGCCCTGATACAAGGTGGCAAAGGTGGTCATTTATTTAGGCTCATTTGTTCAGTCCTGCTGTGGGGAGGGAGGAACACTGCAAACAAATATTACTGACTTGTGTGGGGTAGTGTTTGCAGTGTATGGACAACTCTGGGTTTGCCCAAGCTTATGGCTGTGTGTGCTTTCTGGGTCTACACTGCTCAGGCTCCAGGTTGCACTGCAGGGGAACTCTCCAAAGCGGGCCATGCATTTAATGCACTTCCCAGCTGTAAGCTGCTCAGGTTTGGGTTATAGGGTTTTCCACAAAGGCATAGAATCATTTGGGCCTGCGTTTTGTGCTCTAAGTCTGAGCAGCTCTTGGCAAGCACACTGTCCCAGGTGAGCTGTGCATCTTAATCACCTCCCTGGCCCCAGCCATTTGGTATACTAGATTTTTCAGGCCACAAGAACACCATCTCAGGTGTGCACTGTGCCTCCTCTGGAGTGCTGATTCTAGGCTGTGACCCTCCTGGCAGATGTCAACCGTCCAGTATTCAAAAGAAGAGACATTACTTTGCTGACTAAGGTCCGTCTAGTCAAGGCTATGGTTTTTCCAGGGGTCATGTATGGATGTGAGAGTTGAAATCTGAATAAAGCTGAGTGCCAAAGAACTGATGCTTTTGAACTGTGACTTTAGACAAGACTCTTTTTTTTAAATATAAATTTATTATTTGTTAAATTTAAATTTATTTATTTTAAGTGGAGGCTAATTACTTTACAGTATTGTATTGGTTTTGACATACATTAGTGTGAATCCACCACGAGTGTACAAGTGTTCCCCATCCTGTATCCCCACTTCCACCTCCCTCCCTGTACCATCTCTCTGGGTCATCCCAGTGCACCAGCCTCAAGCATCCTGCACCCTGCATCAAATCTAGACTGGTGATTAGTTTCTTATATGATATTATACATGTTTCAATGTCATTCTCCTAAATCACCCCACCCTCTCCCACTCAGAGAGTCCAAAGAGTGCTCTATACATCTGTGTTTCTTTGTTGTCTTACATACAGAGTTACCATTACCATCTTTCTAAATTCCATATATATGCCTTAGTATACTGTATTGATGTTTTCGTTTCTGACTTACCTCACTCTGTATAATAGGCTCCAGTTTCATCTACCTCATTAGAACTGATTCAAATGTATTATTTTTAATGGCTGAGTAATACTCCATTGTGTATATGTACCACAGGTTTCTTATACATCCATCTTCTGATGGACATCTAGATTGCTTCCATGTCCTAATAAACAGTGCTGCAATAAACACTGGGGTACATGTATCTCTTTCAATTCTGGTTTCCTCAGTGTGTATGCCCAGAAGTGAGATTGCTGGGTCATAAGGCAGTACTATTTCCAAATTTTTAGGGAATCTCCACACTGTTCTCCATAGTGGCTGTACTAGTTTGCATTCCCACCAACAGTGTAAGAAGGTTCGCTTTTCTCCACACTCTCTCCAGCATTTATTGCTTATAGACTTTTGGATAGCAGTCATTCTGACTGGTGTGAAATGGTACCTCACTGTGGTCTTGATTTGCATTTCTCTGATAATGAGTGATGTTGAGCATCTTTTCATGTGTTTGTTAGCCATCTGCATGACTTCTCTGGAGAAATGTTTGTTTAGTTCTTTCACCCATTTTTTTTTTAATTGTGTCATTTATATTTTTGGTATTGAGCTGCAGAAGTTGCTTGTATATTTTTGAGATTAGTTGCTTGTCATATACTTCATTTGCTATTATTTTCTCCCATTCTGAAAGCTCTCTTTTCACCTTGCTTATAGTTTCCTTCACTGTGCATAAGCTTTTAATTTTAATTAGGTCCCATTTGTTTATTTTTGCCCCAATATTCTCGCAGGTGGGTCATAGACGATCCTGCTGTGATTCATGTCAGAGAGTGTTTTGATTATGTTCTCCATAAAGAAGACTCTCGAGAGTCCCTTGGACTGCAAGGAGATCCAATCAGTCCATCCAGAATGAGATCAGTCCTGGGTATTCATTGGAAGAACTGATTCTGAAACTGAAGCTCCAATACTTTGGCCACCTCATGTGAAGAGTTGACTCACTGGAAAAGACTCTTATGCTAGGAGGGATTGGGGGCAGGAGAAGGGGATGACAGGATGAGATGGCTGGATGGCATCACCGACTCAATGAACATGAGTTTGGGTAAACTCCAGTAGTTGATGATGGAAAGGGAGGCCTGGTGTGCTGCGATTCATGGGGTCACAAAGAGTCGGACACAACTGAGTGACTGAACTGAACTGAATGTATCAAAAGCAAGCCTTAAACATGTTTACACATTAGCATTTCCCTATAATATGAAATTTGTTGATGCAAATAATATATTTTAAGGTATATTTTGATCTTTATGTGTGAAAATTATACATGATCATGCTAATTTCTCTCAATAATATTAATGAGTTGGCACTTATATTCTCCTTGAAGAATGAGATTGTATGCTTTTTGTGGAACAGAATATGACAACACTCTCATTCAATTATACCATGAATTCTGCTAATGAATGTATTGTATAGATTTAAAAATGCTAGTATACACATATTTGGCTTCAGAGACCATAAAAAATTCATAATTGACTTTAGTAACTATCTCAATAGATTTTACTGCACATAAACTGTAGTATCATTAGATAGGAAGTTATAAGTAAACACAAATATCATTTTTTAGAAATAAGTCAATACAAATATATCTTTATTTTTGCATGGTTAAAATTTTATGCTCATAATAAAAATTGTGAGGATGTCATAGTATTAAACTTTTAATATCCATTATCACAAAGGGCTGGAGTTTGTGTGGGAGAAAGATAAAATATTGGAAAAAAATTCAATATCACTGTAATAACTGATATTTTATTCAGTGGAAATGCAATACAAAACCCTATCAAACATGCTACTTGAAATATAAAAATGGTTAAGAACTGTATCTGCAAGTTTATACAAACAAATGAACATTTACTTCCTCTGCTGACCCAGGAAATAAGAAGTGTATGTCTTTATCTGGGAGAATGGCAATGAAACATGTATACAATCATATAAGAAATGAAGCGCCAGTCTATGTTCAATACAGAATACAGGATGTTTGGGGTTGGTGTAAGGGATGATCCGGGGAGATGAGGGGGGAAGGGAGGTGGGAGGGGGCTTTGGCATGGGGAGATCGTGTACACCTGTGGCTAATTCATGTCAATGTATGACAGAACCAATACAGTACTGTAAAATAGAATAAAGTATTAAATTAAAAAAAAAGAAGAGTATGTCTTGAAATTCTACAATTTTAGCAGGTTTTTGGGAATCAATATTAGTTTCTTAAAAATAAATCCTTGTGGTGGATTCATGTTAATGTATGGCAAAACCAAAACAATATTGTAAAGCAATTAATCTCCAATTAAAATAAATAAATATATATTAAAAATAAATAAATCAAATATTCATGAAAACTTTTACATTATTATAGTTCAGTTCAGTTCAGTCACTCAGTTATGTCTGACTCTTCACGACCTTATGAAATGCAGCATGCCAGGCCTCCTTGTTCATCATCATCTCCCGGAGCTCACCCAGACTCATGTTCATCGAGTCTGTGATGCCATCCAGACATCTCATCCTCTGTCGTCCCCTTCTCCTCCTGCCCCTAGTCCTTCTCAGCATCAGAGTCTTTCCCAATGAGTCAACTCTTCTCATTAGGTGGCCAAAGTACTGGAATTTCAGCTTCAGTATCATTCTTTCCAAAGAAATTCCAGGGCTGATATCCTTCAGAATGGACTAGTTGGATCTCCTTGCAGTCCAAGGGACTCTCAAGAGTCTTCTCCAACACCACAGTTCAAAAGCATCAATTCTTCAGTGCTCAGCCTTCTTCACAGTCCATCTCTCACATCCATACATGACCACAGGAAAAAACATAGCCTTGACTAGATGGACCTTAGTCGGCAAAGTAATGTCTCTACTTACGTGCTCAGATGGAACCTGGACCATCACATAGAGTCTAGTATTTGAAATACAATCAGTTCAGTCATTAAGTAATGTCTGACTCTCTGCAACTCCATGGACCACGACACACCAGGCTTCCCTGTCCATCACCAACTCCCAGAGCTTGCTCAATCTCACGTCCATTGAGTCAGTGATTGCATCTGACCATCTCATCCTTTGTCGTCCCTTTCTCCTCGCACCTTTAATCTTTCCCAGCATCAGAGTCTTTTCAAATGAGTCAGTTCTTCACATCATATGACCAAAGTAATTGAGCTTCAGCTTCAGCTTCAGCATCAACTCTTCCAATGAACAACCAGGACTGATTTCTTTAGGATTGATTGGTTGCATCTCCTTGCAGTCCAAGGGACTCTCAAGAATATTCTCCAAATCCACAATTCAAATGCATCAATCCTTTGGCTCTCAGCTTTCTTTATAGTCCAATGCTCACATCCATACATGACTATGGGAAAAATATTAGCTTTGACTACATGGACCTTTGTTGATAAAGTAGTGTCTTTGTCTTTTAATATGCTGTCTAGGTTGGTCATAGCTTTTTTCCCAAGGAGCAAATTTCTTTTAATTTCATGGCTGCAATCACCACCTGCAGTGATTTTGGAGTCCAAGAAAATAGTCTGTCACTGTTTCCATTGCTTCCCCATCTATTTTCCATGAATTGATATGACCAGATGCCATGATTTTAGTTTTCTAAATGTTGACTTTTAAGCCAAATTTGTCACTCTCCTCTTTCACTTTCATCAAGAGGCTCTTCAGTTCTTTGTTTTCTGCCATAAGGGTGGTGCCATCTGCATATCTGAAGTTACTGATATTTCTCACTGAAGTCTTGATTCCAGTTTGTGTTTCATCCAGCCCATCATTTCTCATGATGCACTCCACATATAAATTCAATAAGCATAGTGACAATATACAGCCTTGACATACTCCTTCCTGATTTTGAACCAGTTTGTTGTTACATGTCCAGTTATAACTGTTGCTTCTTGTCCTGCATACAGATTTCTGAAGAGGCAGGTCAGGTGGTCTGATATTCCCATCTCTTGAAGAATCTTCCACAGTTTATGGTGATCCACACAGTCAAAGGCTTTGGCATAGTCAGTAATGCAGAAGATTATTTTTCTGAAACTCTCTTGCTTTTTCAATGATCCAATGGATATTGTCAATTTGATTCCTGGTTCCTCTGCCTTTTCTAAATCCAGCTTGAACATCTGGAGGCTTACCATTTATGTACTGTGGAAACCTGGTCTGAAGAATTTTAAGCAGTATTTTGATAGCATGTGAGATGAGTGAAATTGTGTGGAAATTTGAAAATTCTTTGGCATAGCATTTTGGGGACTGGAATGAAAACTAACCTTTTTAAGTCCTGTTGCCACTGTTGAGGTTTCCAAATTTTCTGGCATATTGAATGCAGGACTTTCACAGCATCATCTTTTAGGATTTGAAATAGCTCAACTGGAATTCCATTGCCTCCACTAGCTTTGTCCATAGTGATGTTTCCTAAGGCCTGCTTGACTTTGCATTCCAGGATTTCTAGTTCTAGGTGAGTGATCACACCATTTTGACTATCTGGATCATGGAGATCTTTTTGTATAGTTCTTCTACTGAAATACAATAGTCACATGGATTATATCCAATGCTGCTATTTAATGTTGGGTCAGATGTTTACTAAACATAGTAAAGATGACTAGGTAATAATTTGACTTTTTCATGAGCTTTTCAAAATTCTGATCCCCTCTATTTCCACATCATACCTGTCAGGACTTTGCCTCATTTGGGTCTCTTTTTGTATTCTGTTGGTAAATCTGTCAACATCCAGTTTTTCTTATTCTTATGAATTTGCTCAAGACTTTTTCCCCAGCACCTAGTTCTGAGCTATGTTACACAAAAAACCACAGATATTTGAACTCTGAGTAAAAGGTAGCATTCTCAAGTAATTCATTAACATTTTTTTCAACGACAGCCTATCACACTGAAACACACAGTGCAAAATCTAAAGTAGTTAGACTCTCACAATCTACTCCTCCCTTTAGAAAGCACTTTTCCCTCCTAATTTTTTTTTTTTAATGTCTATGGCTTGGTCCTTGAAATATGAGACTTGCATTGATGATGCATGATACTGGATGCTTGGGGCTGGTGCACTGGGACGACCCAGAGGGATGGTATGGGGAGGGGGGTGGGAGGAAGATTCAGGATGGGGAACACGTGAATATCTGTGGTGTATTCATGTTGATGTATGGCAAAACCAATACAATTGTGAAGTAATTAACTTCCAATTAAAATAAATAAATTTATATTAAAAAAATATGAGACTTGAAGTGGGCAATGACCTTGTATGCTCCTCAACAGGAGCTTGTTTCTTTTTAAATCTTGCTACTAAAAATGCTTGAATGCCTGTCCCCTAGAATTTACATTCAAAAAGGATTGTCTCTGCCTACAAGTGTCTGTGAGTTTTCAGCCTGCTTCAGATAATGCATTTTCAAAGGTCAACTGCCTTCTACTGAGGCTTTGATGAAGGCTTTGAAAGAAGGTTCTCAGAAACAGTCTGTTTGCAATGACCCAAAACTCCTGTTAGCTACCAACTGATTTGTCATTTAATCTGATTTGTCATTTCTGAGCTGCTAGTTTTCAGGAAACAATTAGTTATATAGCCTTTCAACATATTTGTTTTTTTTTTTTTAAGGGAATAACAAAATGAAATGTTTTCAATACTTCTAAAAATTGTGATATTCTTTTTCCAGAGTATACGCACCTCTTCAACGAATAGGTTTTGAGCTTATATATGCATTATACAATAACAGGAAAAAGCTGAGTCCTTGAACAGGTTAGACTCTAGGCAATTATAGACTATATTATTGATAAATACTCATGTTTTATAATATTACAGGTTATCTGTATTGATTCTTCTCTCATATTTAAGAGACTTCTTAATATTCAATGAATTCATGAATTCAAGTGAATAAGACAGTCTATCCGTGTTCTGATTACTAGAAAAACAGGCACACACATGCACACTCACACACACAAATGAACATTTAGTTTAACAAATAAATGATTGTTTAAAAGACTAGAAGCAGAAGAAGAGAAAAATAAGTCTTGAAAATCTAACTTCAAATACTGAAGATAAGCAACTTAGCCGCATTTGAGGTAAGGGGCAGTGGCCGAGAGTGCCAGTCTGTGACAGCGCAGGAGCAGCCAAGAGGAGCTACCCCTGCATGAGGCCAGAGGTGGCAACCTGGAAAAGCAACCCCATGTCCAAGGAGCAGTGGCTGCATGGGTGCAAGAGGGCCTAGAGGAGCTGTTCCATGTTCAAGGTTTGGAGGGGTGGCACTGAGGAGATATCCCTCCTCCAAGGTAAGGAGCAGAAGCTGTGCTTTGCTGGGGCAGCTGTGAAGAGATACCCAACATCCAAGATAAGAGAAACTCAAGTAAGACAGTAGGTGTTACAAGAGCACATCAGAGGGCAGACACACTGAAAACATACTCACAGAAAATTAGTCAATCTAATGACACTAGTACCACAACCATGTCTAACTCAGTGAAACTAAGCCATGCCCTGTGGGGCCACCCAAGATTGGACCAAGAAAGATAAGAATAATATTGTATAGGAACTTGTAATGTCAAGTTCATGAATCAAGGCAAATTGGAAGTGGTCAAACAGCAGATGGTAAGACTGAATGTCAACATTGCAGGAATCAGAGAACTAAAACGTACTGGAATGGGTGAATTTTACTCAAATGCCCACTATATATCTACTACTGAGGGCAGAAATCCCTCAGAAGAAATGGAGTAGCCATCATGGTCAACAAAAGAGTACAAAATGCAGTACTTGGATGCAATCTCAAAAATGACAAATGATCTCTGTTTGTTTCCAAGGCAAATCACTCAATATCACAGTAGTTAAAGTCTATGCCCCAAACAGTAGGTTTGAAGAAGCTGAAGTTGAACAGTTCTATGAAGACCTACAACACCTTTTAGAACAAACACCCCAAAACGTTGTCCTTTTCATTACAGGGGACTGAAATGCAAAAGTAGGAAGTCAAGAAACACCTGGAGTAACAGGCAAATTTGGCCTTGGAATGCGGTATGAAGCAGGACAAAGGCTAATAGAGTTTTGCCAAGAAAATGCACTGGTCATAGAAAAAACCCTCTTCCAACAACACAAGAGGAGACTCTACACATGGACATCACCAGATGGTCAACACTGAAATCAGATTGATTATATACTTTGCAGCCAAAGATGGAAAATCCGTATATAGTCAACAAAAACAAGACCAGGAGCTGACTGTGGCTCAGATCATGAATTCCTTATTGTCAAATTCAGACTTAAATTGAAGAAAGTAGGGAAAACCACTAGACCATTCAGGTATGACCTAAATCAAATCCCTTATGATTATACAGTAGAAGTGAGAAGTGGATTTAAGGGCCTAGATCTGATAGATAGAGTGCCTGATGAACTATGGATGGAGGTTCGTGACACTGTACAGGAGACAGGGATCAAGATCATCCCCATGGAAAAGAAACACAAGAAAAGCAAAATGGCTTTTTTTTGTGTGCCTTACAAATAGCTGTGAAAAGAAGAGAGGTGAAAAGCAAAGGAAAAAAGGAAAAATATAAGCATCTGAATGCAGAGTTCCAAAGAATAGCAAGAAGAGATAAGAAAGCCTTCCTCAGTGATCAATGCAAAGAAATAGAGAAAAAGAACAGATTGGAAAAGACTAGAGATTGCTTCAAGAAAATTAGAGATACCAAGGGAACATTTCATGCAAAGATGGGCACGATAAAGGACAGAAATGGTATGGACCTAACAGAAGCAGAAGATATTAAGAAGAGGTGGCAAGAATACACAGAAGAACTGTACAAAAAAATCTCCACAATCCAAATAATTAAGATGATGTGATCACTAATCTAGAGCCAGACATCCTGGAATGTGAAGTCAAGTGGACCTTAGAAAGCATCACTATGAACAAAGCTAGTGGAGGTGATGGAATTCGAGTGGAGCTATTTCAAATCCTGAAAGATGATGCTGTGAAAGTGCTGCACTCAATATGCCAGCAAATTTGGAAAACTCAGCAGTGGCCACAGCACTGGAAAAGGTCAGTTTTCATTCCAATCCCAAAGAAAGGCAATGCCAAAAAATGCTCAAAATACCGCACAATTGCACTTATCTCACATTCTAGTAAAACAATGCTTAAAACTCTCCAAGCCAGACTTCAGCAATATGTGAACTGTGAACTTCCAGATGTTCAAGCTGGTTTTAGAAAAGGCAGAGGAACCAGATACCTAATTGCCAACATCCACTGGATCATGGAAAAAGCAAGAGAGTTCCAGTAAAACATCTATTTCCACTTTATTGAAAATGTCAAAGCATTTGAGTGTGTGGATCACAAGAAACTGTGGACAATTCTGAAAGTGATGGGAATGCCAGACGACCTGACTGGCCTCCTGAGAAACCTGTATGCAGGTCAGGAAGCAACCATTAGAACTGGACATGGAACAACAGACTGATTTCAAATAAGAAAAGGAGTATGTCAAGGCTGTATATTGTCACCCTGCTTATTTCACTTCTATGCAGAGTACATCATTAGAAATGCTGGATTCGAAGAAACACAAGATGAAATCAAGATTGCTGGGAGAAATATCAATAACCTCAGATATGCAGATGATACCACCCTTATGGCAGAAAGTGAAGAGGAACTAAAAAGCTTCTTGATGAAAGTGAAAGAGGAGAGTGAAAAAGTTGATTTAAAGCTCAACATTTAGAAAACGAAGATCATGACATCTTGGTCTCATCACTTCATGGGAAATAGATGGGGAAACCGTGGAAACAGTGTCAGACTTTATTTTTTGGGGATCCAAAATCATTGTAGATGGTGATTGCTACTATGAAATTAAAAGGCGCTTATTCCTTGGAAGAAAAGTTATGAGCAACCTAGATAACATATTGAAAAGCAGAGACATTACTTTGCCAACAAAGGTTCGTCTAATCAAGGCTATGGTTTTTCCAGTCGTCATGTATGGATGTCGGAGTTGGACTGTGAAGAAAGCTGAGCACTGAAGAATTGATGCTTTTGAACTGTGGTGTTGGAGAAGACTCTTGAGAGTCCCTTGGACTGCAAGGAGACCCAACTAGTCCATTCTTAAGGAGATCTGCCCCGGGATTTCTTTGGAGAGAATGATGCTGTAGCTGAAACTCCAGTACTTTGGCCATCTCAGGCGAAGAGTTGACTCATTGGAAAAAACTCTGAAGCTGGGAGGGATTGGGGGCAGGAGGAGAAGGGGATGACAGAGGATGAGATGGCTGGATGGTATCTCTGACTCGGTGGACGTGAATCTGCGTGAACTCTGGGTGTTGATGATGGACAGGAAGGCCTGGCGTGCTGCAGTTCATGGTGTCACAAACAGTCAGACATGACTGAGTTACTGAATTGAACTGAATCATTCTATTTATTACCATTAGATATCAGTCCCTTTATCTGATAAAGCAACTGAAGAAACAACTGATTTAGGTTTTTTCCAAAATTCACTTCTTCTTAGTGATCCATATTTCCCAGATACAGAAGAACTTGAAATAAAGTGAAATATAGTAACTGTGTGCACAATTAAATGGAGAATAACAGGGTGGCCTGGCGTGCTGTGATTCATGGAAACGCAAAGAGATGAACACGACTGAGAGACTGAACTAAACTGAAGTTGACCTAAAGAGGGAAATGGGAAAGAAAAAAAATTAAAGAGACAGCCAAAGTTAATCTTATCCCTACCATTTTATTTTTTTCTCAGAAAAATTTTCATATGAGCCTCTTTATCATTAAGCAATTGAGATTGCGATGTATCAACTTTAAGTAATCATGTATTGAATTCTAATTTATCTCCATGAGGTCATTTTAAATGTAGCAAGTTGAACTGAGCACGAAAGATTAATAAACGTGAAATGGCAGTCATTCCTTTAATGTACTGCACTCAGTGTGAACCAATTTTACCACTCCCCTATGAGGAGAATTTTGTCTGTGAAGTAACTGAAAAGATTAATCCACTTAGAAATAATGAGCAGGAGGTTAGTGTCTTTTCATTCCACACTTTAAAAAATTTGTTTAAACAGGTTTGAAATCTAGATTTAAAAAGTCCAATAGTCAGCTCATATTTTAAAGTGAAAATCTGCTGGTCTGTCCCCACAGTTCACCTGTCACATAATTGCACACATCTCCCTTGGTGCTTCTTCTGTGTGATTAACTATACTCCCCCACCCCCCCTTTAATATTGAACTTTTCTTTTACAGAACACAGCTATCTGATGATATCTGTCTTCTTTGATATCACATTAAACTGTCAGTTCTGACCTATCTAATCTTTTTGACTGGTTTATATCCATATTTTTGCACATTACATATCAGTGTGTACCATTGCATATTAATAGACAAGCTGTTTGAGGATAATCATAACTTAGAAAATGGTAAATATTATACTTATTTCTGGTTTTAAAAGTTCCAGAGCCAAGGTTGCATGGGTACAAAGCAAAAATAGATACCAAAATATAATTGTATTCTGTTCTGAAGGGAATTTTTACATTTCTTAAAAAGTGAAATGGATGTATCATAGATAATACTGGTTATTTCAAGGCAACTCATGAGCATCCCCTGATATAAAGTAGCATACTAAAGGCCTGCTGAAACTCATCATTCTTATATTTGAACTTCTTTCTCCTACTGCTCAGGAAGTGAGGAGGCTCGTTTTTTTTCTCCTCTCTACCTCCTACTGCCTGGAGAAAGAAATTCAGAAATACTGACTACAGAATAAGAGGAAAAGGTGAGGACCTGAGAATCACTGGAAGTATAGGAAGAACTTTTTTTTTTGGGGGGGGGGGACAGATTTCCTACCATTCATTCCCTTTGTAACATCCTTTTTAATAATCAATTAATTTGATGTAAAAAAGGTATCCAACAATAGTAATGCACAGTTCCACTGAACCAGAAGGTAAAGCATGGCATGCATGTGTCTAACTCTTCATGACCCTGTGGACTGTAGATCCCCAGGCTCCTCTTGTCCATGGAATTTTCCAGGCAAGAATATGGAGTGCACTGCCATTTCCTTTTCCAGGGATCTTCCAGACCCAGGGATCGAACCTGTGTCTCTTATGTCTTCTGCAATGGCAGGCAAGTTCTTTACCAGCTGAGTCACCAGGGAAGCCCAAACATGGACAGATGCTAAAATATAATGAAGGACAAATTACTTTTCAGGTAAGTAGAAGTTTTCCCTATTGGGAAAATAGGTCTACATAGCAAGTTTATTGGCAGGCAAGTGATCATTTAATAGGGTACTGATGCAAGCTATTGGGATAGTCAAGATTTCTTTTTAAGAGTTGAATTAGCTCCTAAAGTATGTATCATTCAAATGTAAATGAGAAGAAGGGCATTCTAGATGCCATAGAAATCCTTTTCATGTGTAACATGAATTATTTAGACAGAAGGTTTTTATGACAAGAATTGGGTCTGGATCACAAATGTCCTTGTGGCTCAGCTGGTAAAGAATCCACCTACAATGCAGGAGACCTGGGTTTGATCACTGGGTTGGAAAGATCCTCTGGAGAAGGGAAGGGCTACACCCTTAATTATTCTGGTCTTGAAAATTTTATGGATTGTGTAGTCCATGGGTCACAAAGAGTTAGACACGACTGAGTGACTTTCATTTTCACAAATATCCAATGAGGAGAATTATTTTGAACTCTCACATTGAGTGTATGGGATAGGGAAGATGTGGAAGGAAATACTTTTAATAAGGAAAGTAAAAATAATTGGATCTGAGGGTGAGTTTAGCTTTCTTTAACCCTAGAGAAAAAAATAAATCAGGAAAGCAAGGTGGGTTAGGATTGTTTTACATGAGACTCCTCAGTGGGGTAATGTTTGTGGAGTGCTAAATGTGCATCAGATGGAAAGAGATAGGAGAAGACAGTTTTGGACAGGCCCAGAGAAGATAAGATGATCATCAGTAAATGACAAACAGTAAGAATCTAGAACAGGACCTGTCTTTCCCTCTAGATTTTTGGAACTCAAGTATCTGAGATACTTTGATGAAATTGTGGAGAAGCAGATGCTTAGATAAAAAGTAATTTAAAATAACTGACTAAAGGAATATAACAAATATTATATTCAAATTTAATTAAAATAAAAGTATGCATTACTATAAATTTACATTATTTTAAAATTAGACATTATTATCATACATTAAATAATTTTATAAGGCATTAACTACGTCCAAGAATGGTAGTGTAAAAATGTATCCCAGCCTCTCATAATATTATTTTTCAAATTTGTAGAAATTTATAATTGCAATTTGCAGAAAAATTTAGAGATTTAAATCCTGATTAGAGTGGATATTTATTCCAATAGAACTGAAAAAATGTTATACATTTTATTCAAGGAAAGATTAGACTCTCATGCTGAAATTTACTTAGTAGGGCTGATATTGAGTGCTGGGTGAAATATCAATTGCATCTTCTTGATGGGAAGTTAGGAAAAGAGAGGAGCATTGTTAGTAAGACTAATATCAGAGCTTGGAAAAAAAATGGAGGTAATAAGATTAAAAATAAGAAAATATTAAAATTGACAGTAAAGGAAATAACCATCAGACTTAATCTCCTCTATTTAACAAAATAAGTCAGAGGATATATATTAGTAAGGAGAGAAATCCAGGACATGAGCTCTGCATCCCTTGATCTCTATCCAGTGTTTAATTCATTGATCCAAACTAAGTTTGGAAGAGTGACCTTCTTGGGATCTTAATTCTCATCAGTTCTAGTACCACAGTTTTCTGAGACTAAAAACTAGACTAAGACTGTGATAGAACAGAAAATTATTTCCAACAATTTCAGAAAGCCTCCAGTAAACAAAAAGTAAGAGTATTTCTACAACTATGAGCTATTCTCTGGTAATTTTAACTTGGGAGGGGCTTAAGTCTCTAAATTCATAATAACAAATACAAGTACAGAGCCTGTATGAAAATATAAAAGTTAGCTTTTAGGTATTTAAAATGAAACACTAACCAGTTTGTCAGTCATTAGATATCACCAGAGGAGGTAACCTTAACCTGCTCAGAAATTACTCAGAAGGTGATATTGCTTGGTAAAATTCATCAAAGTCTGAAAAATGCATATAATTTGCATAGTTCATTTGATGCCCTACAGTTGTTTGGATTAGAAAACATGGAATCATGCTAAGACAGTTTTCCAAGAATTATATACAAAGCTATGCTTGTATGTATTACTTTTCATGATAGATCAAAATTTCAGACTTATGCAAGGTATATTTAAGCCTAGCTCACAATTTCACTTTGTTTTCTAAGTAGACTGTCGGTCTTAATATTCTTAGTGTTGTTTGATAAGCATGCAATCAGTTTACTAGGTGTATATTAGCTAATTCAAAAGCCTATCTTCTGAGTTCTGATATTCTTTTTCTTCTTAATAATAACTGAAATGGCACTTTTTGTCGAAACCATTATAAACCAAAGACAAAATAAAACAAATAGAATAATAATAAAAAAAAAAACCTGGTGGATAGTTACTCTTGGAAGAAGGAAACAACAATAACTGATATCCACATTATACAAGTGTCCCTTAGAATACTTCCCAGTTACTGTGGTTGCATTTTGGACAGAACTAGTAAAGAATCTTCATTTTTGATTAAGGGAAGTGAAGGTGAAAATCTCTCAGTTGTGTCTGACTCTGTGACTCATGGGATCCTCTGTCCATGGAATTCACCAGGCAAGAATACTGGAGTGGGTTAACATGCCCTCCTACAGGGGATCTTCCCCAATCCAGGTATGGAACTCAGGTCTCCTACATTGCAAGCGGATTCTTTACCTTCTGAGCCACCAGGGAAGTCCTTCATTGAGGTGTCAATGGGTAGAGTTCAGAGTTGTATGATTAACTACCAATAAATGGGAAAATTCCAGAAAGGAGGGAGTAAAAAATAAGGATTGAACTTAAAATTCTGTATGATAATAATAACACAAAGGGGGAGGTGGAAACAAGGATACATTTAAGTATATTTTTGTAGTTAATTTTTATTGAAATTAAGTATGTAGAATGTTTTATGTTACAATGTTAATTTTAATCCCCCAGATAGTTGTTAAAAAATTGAAACATATAATTAAAAAAAATTAAAATAGTACAATAGAGAAAATCTACTGAAAATAAAAAGAGGCTGTAATGGAGATTAAAAAAAATTAATAAGATACTCAGAAAACAGATAGAAAAATCATGAATATAAGCCCTACATATTCAGTAATTATATTGAACACAAATTAATTGAACACTCCAATCAAAAGGCAAAAACTATTCTACTACAATGTTTAAAACATTTTTTATCCAAGCTATAGGCATTGTAAAAGACACATATTTAGAACTCAGAGACAAAAGTAAGATTAAAGAATGGGAAAGATTAAT
>SJYC01065868.1:0-12614 GCA_006408675.1 Madoqua kirkii | reverse complement strand
TCTTCTTAACATCTTCTGCTTCTGTTAGGTCCATACCATTTGTGTCCTTTATCGAGTCCATCTTTGCATGAAATGTTCCCTTGGTGTCTCTAATTTTCTTGAAGAGATCTCTAGTCTTTCCCAATCTGTTCTTTTCCTCTGTTTCTTTGCATTGATCACTCAAGAAGACTTTCTTATCTCTTCTTGCTTGTCTTTGGAACTCTGCATTCAGATGCTTATATAGTTACATACTTCACCAAATTTAAGGCAGTGCATTTTGAGCTATGTACCTGCAGTAAACCACTTCTTCCATTGTATATGTTACAATCTATATCTACTTATACCTCTCTCTTAACCTACTACAAACTTTTATCTGTCAGCAATACATCTGATACCATACACTTGTGCTTCTCTTGTTCATTAGCAATAGATCAGGCAAATAACTACTTCATTATTGTATATATTAACTAGTTAAAAGTTCAAAGATTTTAATACAAAGCTAGAGTAGTTAATCTCAATATGGCTTTATTTAAATGTTAGAGAAATAGAAAACAACTAAACTGCCTTGCCTTGAGAGGTGGAGAAATTGTCATGAAAACCAACTTCAACTCTTTCACCATAGTAACCTACAAGGCCTTGTTGATGTGGTAGTATCCTATTTTCCATTCATACTTTGCAGCTCACTTTGGCTTTCTCACTCAACTCCAGCCATTAGATCCCTTTTTAGCTCTTGTGCTGTGCTGTGCTTAGTGGCTCAGTCATGTCTGACTCTTTGAGACTCTATGTACGGTAGACTTCCTGGTTCCTCTGTGCATGGGATTCTCCAACCCAAAATACTGATGTGGGTTGCCATGCTCTGCTCATAGGATCATCCCAACCCAGGGATAGAACTATGGCCACTCGCATTGCAGGAGGATTCTTAACCATATGAACAACCAAGGAAGTCCTTTTATTCATTTTTCTTTTATTATTATTATTATTTTACTTTCCAATATTGTGTTGGTTTTGCCACAAGTCAACATGAACCTGCCATGGATGTACACGTGTTTCCAATCCCGAACCCCCCTCCCTTCTACCTCCCCCCACACCTTCCCTCTGGGTCATCCCAGTGCACCTGCACCCTGCATCGAACCTAGACTGGTGATCATTTCTTATATGATATTATACATAATTCTATGCCTTTCTCCCAAATCATCACATCCTCTCCCTCTCCCAGAGTCCAAATGACTGTTCTATACATCTGTGTCTCTTTTGCTGTCTCGCATACAAGGTTATCATTATCATATTTCTAAATTCCATATATATGCATTACTAGTCGATGCACTAAGCTAAGGAAGCGGCAGCGGCAGCCAGCACACTAAGCACAGGCTGTGGCAGCGGCTGGCACACTAAGCGCAGCCGAGAGCTACCCCACGTCCGAGGTCAGAGGCAATGGCCAGGAGGAGATACCCCACATTCAAGGCCAGAGATGGTGGCCAGGAGAAACTACCCTGAGTCTGAAGTAAGGGTCGATGGCTGGGAGGAGCCACCTCACCTCCAAGGCCAAGGGTGGCAGAAGGAAGGAACAACCCCATGCCGGAGGCCAGGGCAGCGACCGAGAGGAGCAACCTCATATTCAAAGAGTCGTGGCTGTGCAGGCACAGGAGGGGCTAGAGGAGCCATCCCACATTGAAAGTCAGGAAGGGCGTCAGGAGGAGATACCCCTCATCCAAGGTAAGGAACAATGGCTGTGCTTTGCTAGAGCAGCCGTGAAGAGATACTCCACACCCAAGGTAAGAGAAACCCAAGAAAGATGGTAGGTGTTGCAAGAGGGTATCAGAGGGAAGACACACTGAAACCATACTCACAGAAATCTAGTCAGTCTATTCACACTAGGCCCACAGCCTTGTCTAACTCAATGAAACTAGGCCATGCCCGTGGGGAAACCCAAGAAGGGTGGGCCATGGTGGAGAGGTCTGACTGAATGTGGTCCACTGGAGAAGGGAATGGCAAACCACTTCAGTATTCTTGCCTTGAGAACCCCATGAACAGTACAAAAAGGCAAAATGATAGGATAATGAAAGACGAACTTCCCAGGTAAGTAGGTGCTAAATATGTTACTGGAGGTCAGTGGGAAAATAACTTCAGAAAGAATAAAGGCATGGAGCCAAAGCAAAAACAATACTCAGCTGTGGGTGTGACTGGTGATAGAAGCAAGGTCCAATGCTGTAAAGAGCAATATTGCATAGGAACCTGGAATGTCAGGTCCATGAATCAAGGCAAATTGGAAGTGAACAAACAGGAGATGGCAAGAGTGAACGTCAACATTCTAGGAATCAGCGAACTAAAATGGACTGGAATGGGTAAATTTCACTCAGATGACCATTATATCTATTACTGCAGGCAGGAATCCCTCAGAAGAAATGGAGTAGCCATCATGGTCGACAGAAGTGTCGGAAATGCAGTACTTGTATGCAGTCTCAAAAATGACAGAATAATCTCTGTTCGTTTCCAAGGCAACCATTCAATATCACACTTATCTAAGTCTATGCCCCAACCAGTAACACTGAAGAAGCTGACGTTGAACGGTTCTATGAAGACCTACAAGACCTTTTAGAACTAACACCTAAAAAAGATGTCCTTTTCATTACAGGGGACTGGAATGCATAAGTAGAAAGTCAAGAAACACCTGGAGTAACAGGCAAATTTGACCTTGGAATGTGGAAAGAAGCAGAGCAAAGACTAATAGAGTTTTGCCAAGAAAATACACCAGTCAGAGCAAATACCCTTTTCCAACAACACAAGAGAAGACTCTACACATGGACATCACCAGATGGTCAGCATTGAAATCAGATTGATTATATTCTTTGCAGCCAAAGATGGAGAAGCTCTATACAGTCAACAAAAACAAGACCAGGAGCTGACTGTGGCTCAGATCATGAACTCCTTATCACCGAATTCAGAATGAAATCGAAGAAAACAGAGAAAACTGCTAGACCGTTAAGGTATGACCTCAATCAAATCCCTTATGATTATAAAGTGGAAGTGAGACATAGATTTAAGGGCCAGGATCTGATAGATAGAGTGCCTGACATTGAACAGGAGAGAGGGATCAATACTATCCCCACGGAAAAGAAATACAAAAAAGCAAAATGGCTGTCTGGGGAAGCCTTAAAAATAGCTGTGAAAAGAAGAGAAGTGAAAAGCCAAGGAGGAAAGGAAAGATATAAGCATATGAATGCAGAGTTCCAAAGAATAGTAAGAGGATATAAGAAAGCCTTCCTCAGTGATCAATGCAAAGAAATAGAGGAAAACAACAGAATGGGAAAGACTATAGATTTCTTCAAGAATATTAGATATATCAAGGGAATATTTCATGCAAAGATGGGCTCGATAAAGAACAGAAATGGTATGGACCTAACAGAAGCAGAAGATGTTAAGAAGAGGTGGCAAGAATACATAGAAGAACTGCACAAAAAGGATCTTCATGATGCAGATAATCTCGATGGTGTGATCACTCATCTAGAGCCAGACATCCTGGAATGTGAAGTCAAGTGGACCTTAGAAATCATCACTACGAACAAAGCTAGTGGAGGTGATGGAATTTCAGTTGAGCTATTTCAAATCCTGAAAGATGATGCTATGAAAGTGCTGCACTCAATATGCCAGCAAATATGGAAAACTCAGCAGTGGCCACGGGACTGGAAAATGTCAGTTTTCATTTCAATCCCAAAGAAAGGCAATGCCAAAGAATGCTCAAGCTACCACACAATTCCACTCATCTCACACGCTAGAAAGTAATGCTCAAAATTCTCCAAGCCAGACTTCAGCAATATGTGAACCATAAACTTCCAGACGTTCAAGCTGGTTTTAGAAAAGGTAGAGGAACCAGAGATCAAATTGACGACATCTGCTAGATCATGGAGAAAGCAAGAGAGTTTCAGAAAAACATCTATTTCTGCTTTATTGACTATGCCAAAGCCTTTGACTGTGTGGATCACAAGAAACTGTGGACAATTCTGAAAGAGATGGGAATACCAGCCCACCTGACCTGCCTCTTGAGAAATCTGTATGCAGGTCAGGAAGCTACAGTTAGAACTAGACATGGAACGACAGACTGGTTTCAAATAGGAAAAGGAGTACGTCATGGCTGTATATTGTCACCCTGCTTATTTAATTTCTATGCAGAGTACATCATGAGAAATGCTGGACTGGAAGAAACAGAAGCTGGAATCCAGATTGCTGGGAGAAATATCAGTCACCTCAGATATGCAGATGACACCACACTTATGGCAGAAAGTGAACAGGAGCTAAAAAGCCTTTTGATGAAAGTGAAAGAGGAAAGTGAAAATGTTTTCTTAAAGGCCAACATTCAGAAAACAAAGATCTTGGCATCTGGTCCCATCACTTCATGGGAAATATATGGGGTAACAGTGGATATAGTATAAGACTTTCTTTTTGGTGCTCCAAAATCACTGTAGATGGTGATGGCAGACATGAAATTAAAAGATGCTTACTCTTTTGAATAAAAATAATGACCAACCTATATATCCCATTCAAAAGCAGAGACATTACTTTGCTAGCTAAGGTCCGTCTAGTCAAGGCTATGGTTTTTCCAGTAGTCATGTATGGATGTGAGAGTTGGGCTGTGAGGAAGGCTGAACACCAAAGAATTGATACTTTTGAAATGTGGTGTTGGAGAAGACTCTTGAGAGTCCCTTGGACTGCAAGGAGATCCAACCAGTCCATTCTGAAGGAAATCAACCCTGGGATTTCTTTGGAAGGAATGATGCTAAAGCTGAAACTCCAGTACTTTGGCTATTTCATGCAAAGAGTTTACTCATTGGAAGAGACTCTGATACTGGGAGAAATTGGAGGCAGGATCAAAGGGGACGACTGAGGATGAGATGGCTGGATGGCATCACCGACTCGATGGATGCCTGTCTGATTGAACTCTGGGTGTTGGTGATGAACAGGGAGGCCTGGCGTGTTGCAATTCATGGAGTCGCCTAGAGTCAGACACGACTGAGCGACTGAACTGAACTGATACTGTATTGGTGTTTTTCTTTCTGTCTTACTTCACTCTTTATGATTGGCTCCAGTTTCATCCACCTCATTAGAAATAATTCAATGTACTCTTTTTAATGGCTCAGTGATATTCCATTGTTTACATGTACCACTGCTTTCTTATCCATTCATCTGCTGATGGACATCTAGGTTGCTTCCATGTCCTGGCTTTATAAACAGAACTGTGATGAACGTTGGAGTACACAAGTATCTTTCAGTTCTGGTTTCTTTGGTGTTTATGTCTAGCAGTGTGATTGCTGGGTCATATGACAGTTCTATTTCCAATTTTTAAGGAATCTTCACACTGTTCTCCATAGTGGCTGTACTAGTTTGCATTCCCTCCTGGGTGTAAGAGGGTTCCCTTTTCTCCAAACCCTCTCCAGCATTTATTGCTTGTAGACTTTTGGGTCACAGCCATTCTTACTGGCATGAAATGGTACCTCATTATGGTTTTTATTTGCATTTCTCTGATAATAAGTGATGTTGAATACCTTTTCATGTGCTTGTTAGCCATCTGTATGTCTTCTTTGAGGAAATGTTTATTTAGTTTTTTGGTCCATTTTTTGATTGGGTCATTTATTTTTCTGGAATTGAGCTTCAGGGGTTGCTTGTATTTTTTGAAATTAATTTTTTGTCAGTTTCTTCATTTGCTATTATTTTCTCCTATTCTGAAGACTGTCTTTTCATCTTGCTTATAGCTTCCTATGTTGTACAGAAGCTTTTAATTTTAATTAGGTACGATTTACTTATTTTTGCTTTTATTTCCAATAATCGGAGGTGGGTCATAGAGAATTGCCGGGAGCCATCGTGAAGCACTCCTCCCATGGAAAACGTCATGAGGAAAGAGGCTTCAGCATACACAAAGGCATGATCAAGCCTCAGGAAACCTCCTGTTCTGGAGCATCTACCTCCAAAACCAGAGTCTACTTACTTTACTGTTTCATGCTCTCACCTACATCTCTGATTTTATGGGGGCTGTTTCCCACCAGTTCTCTCAGAGAAGGAGTAACTTGCAGCTCTAAGTCAATAAAACTTCCTGGGCATGACAAGAGTGTTTCAACTTAGGAACTCCTCTGAAGGCTATCTAGCCTGCCTGTACAGGTTTGTCTGGCCACATGTGATTGTTTACAGCCTCCCAATCATGAGAGGCATGAGATGTTTTAGACTTACTAAAGGCAGATCCCTGGCTACACAGGTGCAGGAGGGCCAGGAGCTATCAAACATTGAAGATCAGGAATGGTGGTAAGGAGATACCCCTAGTCCAACATAAGGAGCAGCGGCTGTGCTTTGCTGGAATAGCCATGAAGAGATACCCCACGCCCAAGGTAAGACAAACCCAATTAGGATGGTAGGTGTTGCAAGAGAGCATCAGAGGGCAGACACACTGAACCCATACTCACAGAAATCTAGTCAATCTAATCACACTAGGACCACAGCCTTGTCTAACTCAGTGAAACCAAGCCATTCATGAGGGGCAATGCAAGATGGGCGGGTCATGGTGGAGAGGTCTGACAGAATATGGTCCACTGGAGAAGGGAATGGCAAGCCACTTCAGCATTCTTGCCTTGAGAACCTCATGAACAGTATAAAAAGGCAAAGTGATAGGATACCAAAAGAAGGACTCCCCAGGTCAGTAGGTGCCCAAAATGCTACTGGAGATCAGTGGAGAAATAATTCCAGAAAAAACAAAGGGATAGAGCCAAAGCAAAAACAGTACCTACCTGTGGCTGTGACTGGTGATAGACAAGATCTGATGCTGTAAAGAGCAATATTGCACAGGAACCTGGAATGTCAGGTCCATGAATCAAGGCAAACTGGAAGTGGTCAAACAAGAGACGGCAAGAATAAACGTCGACATTCTAAGAATCAGCGAACTAAAATGGACTGAAATGGGTGAATTTCACTCAGATGACCATTATATCTACTACTGCAGGCAGGAATCCCTCAGAAGAAATGGAATAGCCATCATGGTCAACTGAAGAGTCAGAAATGCAGTACTTGCATGCAACCTCAAAAACGACAAAATGATTTCCGTTTATCTCCAGGGCAAACCATTCAATATCACAGCTATCCAAGTCTATGCTCCAACCAGTAATGCTGAAGATGCTGAAGTTGAATGGTTTTATGAAGACCTACACAACTTTTTAGAACTAACACCCAAAAAAGATGTCCTTTTCATTATAGGGAACTGGAATGCTAAAGTAGGAAGTCAAGAGACACCTGGAGTAAGAGGCAAGTTTGGCCTTGGAATGAGGAATGAAGCAGGGCAAAGACTAATAGAGTTTTGCCAAGAAAATGCACTGGTCACAGCAAACACCCTCTTCTAACAACACAAGAGAAGACTCTACACATGGACATTACCGCATGGTCAACACGGAAATCAGATTGATTATATTCTTCACAGCCAAAGATGGAGAAGCTCTATACAGTCGAAGAAAATAAGACCAGGAACTGACTGTGGCTCAGATCATGAACTCATTACCAAATTCAGACTCAAATTGAAGAAAGTAGGGAAAACCGCTAGACCGTTCAGGTATGACCTCAATCAAATCCCTTATGATTATACAGTGGAGTGAGAAGTGGATTTAAGGGCCTAGATCTGATAGACAGAGTGCTTGATGAACTATGGAATGAGGTTCGTGACATTGTACAGGAGACAGGGATCAAGACCATCCTCATGGAACGAAATGCAAAAAAAGCAAATGGCTGTCTGGGAGGCCTTTCAAATAGCTGTGAAAAGAGGAGATGTGAAAAGGAAAGGCGAAAATGAAAGATATAAGCATATGAATGCAGAGTTCCAAAGAATAGCAAGAAGAGATAAGAAAGCCTTCTTTAGTGATCAATGCAGGGAAATCGAGGAAAAGAACAGATTGGGAAAGACTAGAGATCTCTTCAAGAAAATTAGAGATACCATGGGAATATTTCATTCAAAGATGGGCTTGATAAAGGATAGAAATGGTCTGGACCTAACAGAAGCAGAAGATATTAAGAAGAGATGGCAAGAATACATGAAAGAACTGCACAAAAAGATCTTCACAACCCAGATAATCACGATGGTGTGATCATTTACTTAGACCCAGATATCTTGGAATGTGAAGTCAAGTGGGCATTAGAAAGCATCACTACGAACTAAGCTCTTGGAGGTGGTGGAATTCTAGTTGAGCTGTTTCAAATCCTGAAAGATGATGGCGTGAAAGTGCTGCACTGAATATGCCAGCAAATTTGGAAAACTCAGCAGTGGCCACAGGACTGGAAAAGGTCAGTTTTCATTCCAATCCCAAAGAAAGGCAATACCAAAGAATGTTCAAACTACTGCACCATTGCACTCATTTCACATGCTAGTAAAATAATGTTCAAAATTCTCCAAGCCAGGCTTCAGCAATATGTGAACCGTGAACTCCCTGATGTTCAAGTTCGTTTTAGAAAAGGCAGAGGATCCAGAGATCTAATTTCCAACATCCACTGGATAATGGAAAAAGCAAGAGAGTTTCAGAAAAACATCTACTTCTGCTTTATTGACTATGCCAAAGCCTTTTACTGTGTGGATCACAATAAATTTGGAAAATTCTGACAGAGATGGGAATACCAGACCACCTGATCTGCCTTTTGAAAAATCTGTATGCAGCTCAGGAAGCTACAGTTAGAACTGAACATGGAACAACAGACTGGTTTCAAATAGGAAAAGGAGTACGTCAAGGCTATATACTGTCACCCTGTTTATTTAACCTATATGCAGAGTACCTTATGAGAAATGCTGGACTAGAAGAAACACAAGCTGGAATCAAGATTGCCTGGAGAAATATCAGTAACCTCAGATATGCAGATGATACCATGCTTATGGCAGAAAATGAAGAAGTAAAGAGCCGCTTGATGAAAGTGAAAGAGGAAAGCAAAAAAGTTGGTTTAAAACTCAACATTCAGAAAACAAAGATTGTGGAGTCTGGTCCCACCAGAATTCCATTCATGGAAATAGATGGGAAATAGATGGAGAAACAGTGGAAACAGTGTCTGACTTTATTTTTTGGGCTCCAAAATCACTACAGATGGTGACTGAAGCCATGAAATTAAAAGACACTTAGTCCTTGGTAGAAAAGTTATGACCAACCTAGATAGTATATTTAAAAACAGAGACATTACTTTGCCAACTGAGGTGTGTTTAGTCAAGGCTATGGTTTTTCCTGTGGTCATGTATGGATGTGAGAGTTGGACTGTGAAGAAGACTGAGCACCGAAGAATTGATGCCTTTGAACTGTGGTGTTGGAGAAGACTTGAGGGTCCCTTGCACTGCAAGAAGATCCAACCAGTCCATTCTGAAGGAATTCAGCCCTGGGATTTCTTTGAAAGGAATGATGCTAAAGCTGAAACTCCAGTACTTTGGCCACCTCATGCAAAGAGTTGACTCATCGGAAAAGACTCTGATGCTGGGAAGTATTGGGGGCAGGAGGAGAAGTGGACGACAGAGGATAAGATGGCTGGATGGCATCACAGACTCCATGAACATGAGTCTGAGTGAACTCCGGGAATGGTGATGGACAGGGAGGCCTGGCATGCTGCAATTCATGGGGTCGTAAGGGTCAGACATGACTGAGTGACTGAACTGATCTGAAAGACAGATTCTTTTGGGAAATTAGAAATCATTATTATAGTGGGTTGGTTAGGAATTATATTGGTAAAGGGTTTTTTATTTGTTGTGCCTGTAATTACTGCTAATTCCCAGCCCTGGGTGTGACAAGGGTGTCTCAGGTCAAACCTCTCTGCTGGCAGACTAGTTTGTGTAACAGGATTATCCATACTCCTGTCACTATGCACATGATTCTTTGCAACCTCACAACCATAAACAGCACAGAGAGATTGGAGTATTTTGAAAGTCTTAATTAGCATAGGGCTTTTCTCATTGTTGAGTCAATGATTGCTGCCAGGCTTCCATATCCTTAGGCACCTGGGAATATATTAATCAATGCATTTGGAATATAGAAAAGGAAATATTGTAGTTTTTGATATTAGCAATTCTAAACTTTTTGAGTTAATGAATTTTCTCTTTTGTTATAGTTTACTGTACTTTGTTATAAATCACTGTGTCCTTGCTATGTAAAAATGTAACTTTATCACCCTCTTAAGACTAAATAGATCTTAAGAGTAACATTGGTGAAAGGTTTTCATTTGTTGGGCTGATGTTTGCTGTTAAATCTCCATATTCCTTGCCCTTATAATGAATATAACTAGCATGTAGGAGAAATAAGTATTAACCTTTAAGATTAATCATGTTAACCTTAGGTTAAATAAATTCCTCTCTTAGTTGTAACCCATTACACCCTCACCCTATAGGAATGCAACTTTACCTGCTACCTTCAGAGGGTGTCACCTGGTTTAAGAAAAAACACCTTTGGAAGAAATAAATTTTTTGGTTATCAGAAAGAAAGGGTTGTAAAATGTCAGCAGGCCTCATGGCCAGAAGGTGGTGTAAAACCCCTAAGACTTTTTTTTTTTTTTTAAATATATATACATTTATGTGAAGCACCTGATTTTTACAAAGGTCAGGACTGCTGACCCCCATGTGACTGTATTCATCCCTATGTGTAACAAAAGGTATATAAGCAAACCTAAAAATAAAAAATTTGGATCAGTTTTTTGCAAGACTAATTCTCTGTGTCATTTCTTTCTTGCTCCCCGTTTTTCTGGCTGAATTCCCATCTGGAATGTGGGTACTCACCAAGCCTGCTAATTCTGCCTGGGCTTCTAAGATTGCACCGGGGAGGACTCAGTGCCTCCTCTCCTTTGGGAGAATGGAAAAACGCCTGTGGCCTACACAGGTGGTGATTGGCATTCCACGTAAACCAAGTTATTTAGCCTCTTTTTCTCCACTATCTTTCCTACTACGCTATCCGTTTCTAATCTCTCTCTATATCTGTAATTAAATAAGTTTTTTCCTAGTACACCGACTTTGTCTCACCTTCGAATTAACCTGGACTCACCAAGGCTGGACCCCAACAGAGAATCCTGCTGTGATTCATGTCAGAGAGTGTTTTGCCTATGTTCTCCTCAAGGAGTTTTATAGTTTCTGGTCTTACATTTAGATCTTTAGTCCATTTTGAGTTTATTTTTGTGTATGGTATTAGAAAGTGATCTAGTCTCCTTCTTTTACAAGTGGTTGACCAGTTTTCACAGCACCATTTGTTAAAGAGATTGTCTTTAATCTATTGTATATTCTTGCCTCCTTTGTTGAAGATAAGGTTCATAGGTGTGTGGATTTATCTCTGGGTTTTCTATTTTGTTCCATTGGTCTATATTTCTGTTTTGTGCCAGGACCATACTGTCTTGATGACTGTGCCTTTGTATTAGAGCCTGAAGTCAGGCAGGTTGTTTCCTCCAGTTCCATTCTTCTTTCTCAAGATCTCTTTGGCTATTCGAGCTTTTTCCTTCTGTATTTTCATACAAATTGTGAAATTATTTGTTCTAGTTCTGTGAAAAATACCATTGGCAGCTTGATAGGGATTGCATTGAATCTATAGATTGCTTCGGGTAGTATACTCATTTTCACTATATTGATTCTTCCAATCCATGAACATGGTATATTTCTCCATCTATTAGTGTCCTGTCTGATTTCTTTTACCAGTGTTTAATAGTTTTCTATATATAGGTCTTTAGTTTCTTTAGGTAGACATATTCCTAAATATTTTATTCTTTTCATTGCAATGGTGAATGGAATAGGCCTTTTAGCTCCTGGTGCTGTTGATGCTGCCAAGTTGCTTCAGTTGTGTCCGACTCTGCACAACCCCATATATGGTAGCCCACTAGCTCTTCTGTCCCTGGGATTCTCCAGGCAAGAATACTGGAGTTGGTTGCCATTTCCTTCTCTAGTGCATAAAAGTGGAAAGTGAAAAGTGCAAGTGAAGTCACTCAGTCATGCCTGACTCTCAGCAACCCCATGGACTGCAGCCTACCAAGCTCCTCTGTCCATGGGATTTTCTAGGCAAGAGTACTGGAGTGGGTTGCCATTGCCTTCTCCGCTTTTAGCTCCTGCTGCTGGTAAGTCACTTCAGTAGTGTCTGACTCTGTGAGATCCCGTAGACAGCAGCCCATCAGGCTCCCCCATCCCTAGGAAGCAGGGAATCTTAGAAAAGTTTTCTTTTTCCTTTTTTTTCTGTCTTTTACATGGGTATATTCTGTTTATCCTTTGCATGCTAGCTTAAATATCATTTTCACAGAACATCTTTAACCTAAACTTAAACTTCTTGTTATAATATTTCACATCAATGTATTTATAGAATCAGTGAAATTTGTAAACATATATCATTTTATTCATCTAATCATTGTTTAATGTTTTTCAAAATAGAATGTAAGTACCAAGATGGCAGAAAAATAGTTTGTTTCTTTATTATTCATATGCAGATTTTATGTTTAACAAGTAGTATATATTATTTTTTTTCTGTTCTAGGAGATGAGTTATGGTTATATCCAATAATAATATCTGTTGTTTATTTCTGTTACCTATCTCCCTAATACACCAAATGTTTTCCAATGCTTTGGTTTAATCTACTAGTTAGTAGAACTATGTTTTAATATGTCTTGTTTCTGAATTCAATAATGTC
>SJYC01065866.1:0-12679 GCA_006408675.1 Madoqua kirkii | reverse complement strand
AGAAACTTTTTATTTTTAAGTTTAAAGTCTTGCCAATTTTCTTTCACTGTGACATTCTGATAGTATATGGCACATTAACTGCTCTATTAAGAAAACTGTTTATTAAAGTAAAATTGTTGATAATAAAAATATGATAAAAGCCATGCTATCTACATGAGTCTATGCAAATATTGATGAAGTGGAATTATACTCGATAACATAATTATACTTGATAAACATAAAATTTATTTCAGTTCAGTCGCTCAGTCATGTCCAATTTTTGCAACCTCTTGAATCACAGCATGCCAGGCCTCCCTGTCCATCACCAACTCCTGCTAATGTAACTATTTATTCATTGTTTTCACACATAGCTGTGAGTGTATATCTAGGGTTCAGTTTATGAAATTTATAAAGATTAAGTTCAACAATGAGAAATACAAGGGGAAGTAGAGGACTTCAAAGTCTGAAATATTTTTGGACCAGGGAGCTGTGAACATTATTTCCTTAGAGTTCTTTAGCAATTTTGATAAGGAAATTTACAATTAAAAGCTGAAAAAAATATCATGCTAAAAAAATGTAGAGCACTTGCTTCTTGATGAGTTAATGAAAGAAATATTTCAATGTTTTACAGTCTTTAGAATGTGTAGCTTCTTAGAAACATAGATGTTAGAAGTCTAGTGGCAAAATTCAGATTCGTTATATCATGTGTGATTTAGAAATCTGCATTTGAACTAGTACCTCATTTGAGTTAGATAATGAGAAACAGTAGCCTAGGGATTTTTCTCAAATTTCCCACATTCGGTAATTGAATTTTTTCATTGCCCAAAGAAAGAGAAGCACGTGAGACTTACTCTTGTGAAACAGATTCTCAACAAGCTAACTTATAAAATAAAATGATTAAGGCTTAAGAGCAACAAAAGACTTCCAGATATATTAGACTGGTTTGTCTTTACAGTATCTTCTACATAAGAAGCCAAATTCTTTCATGTAAATATATTTCTAGGAGCTTGGAATTTTAAAAAGGAGAAGTTTATCTTACTAGATAGATTTAAGAAACTGTGGTGGATAATTAGCCCATATCCACAGGTCTGGCAGGGTTTTTCAAACTGTGCAAAATGTGAATATGAATCCAGGATGTCTTGATAAAACACAGATTTAATTCTATAGGATAAGGCCCTAAAATCTAAATTTGTAACAAATAGCCAAGTAATGCAAAGACTGAAGGTGCTGATCTAGGGACCACACTTCAAGAAGTAAGGCACTGGTAGGATTCAATAAAATAAAATATTTTAGTTAGCCAGTGAATATATTTCCTGTAAGCTATAATTTCTTCACTTAATGAAATTTTTCCAGGCAAAACCACACTATAAATGAACATGCAAACATTTTTTCTTCTTGTAAGTTTCCCTATGTATATACATCTTTTCTGGAGTACAAATGAACAAAACTCTTAGCTAGAAGATTTAACTCTGAACTGTGGTGTGAAGTGAATGAAGCATGAATATTTTCAACTTAGCCAAATAAAATTAATTTGCTTTCTAAAGTTATACTATTATCATCTATGAGTAAACTGTATGTGCTGAACTGTATTTTATTGTAGTTTATATTAGTATTTCAATTTCATGAACCAGGTTGATAATTTCTCAATTTCATTTTCTATTATTTATTCTGTCATGCAATACTTTATTTTGCTCATTTTACTATTAAGTTGTCATTTTCTTGTTAATATACAGAGTTTTTAATATAGATACTAATGATTTGTCTAATATGCTGCTGCTATTGCTAAGTCGCTTTAGTTGTGTCTGACTCTGTGTGACCCCATAGATGGCAGCCCAGCAGGCTCCCCGGTCCCTAGGATTCTCCAGCCAAGAGAACTGGAGTGGATTGTCATTTCATTCTCCAATGCATGAAAAGTGAAAAGTTATTAGTATTTCAATTTCATGAACCAGGTTGATAATTTCTCAATTTCATTTTCTATTATTTATTCTGTCATGCAATACTTTATTTTGCTCATTTTACTATTAAGTTGTCATTTTCTTGTTAATATACAGAGTTTTTAATATAGATACTAATGATTTGTCTAATATGCTGCTGCTATTGCTAAGTCGCTTTAGTTGTGTCTGACTCTGTGTGACCCCATAGATGGCAGCCCAGCAGGCTCCCCGGTCCCTAGGATTCTCCAGCCAAGAGAACTGGAGTGGATTGTCATTTCATTCTCCAATGCATGAAAAGTGAAAAGTGAAAGTGAAGTGTCTGACTCGTAGTGATCCCATAGACTGCAGCCCATCAGGCTCCTCTACCCATGGGATTTTCCAGGCAAGAGTACTAGAGTGGGTTGCTATTACCTTCTCCATTTGTCTAATATAGACAGTAATAATTTAGCTGCATGAATGGAAAACTTTCAGCTTGTTTTGTTCTTTTCTTATCTTTATGGTAGCCTCTGAAGATTAAATATTATTGCTTTCAATGTTGTAAATGTCTATCTATCACCTGTCTCTTTTTAATACTTGTTTTTTTTACTTTGCTTGAGAACGTCTCTGAGCAAAACTAATACAAATATTTTCCTATATTATAATTTTTTAAAAAAATCTAAAATTTTACCTTTCACAAATAAATCTTCATTCTTCCTGAAACTGATTTGTTTGTGGTGTGAGAAGCAACAATTCAGGTTTTTATTCTTTATTACATATAATCATAGTTTGACAAATTATCTCCCCACTACTCTGCAATGTCAATTTTGTTATGGATCAAGTTTTCACATGTGAGTGGGTCTGTTCATCAATTCTCTATCAGTTTCATAGAACAATTTAAGAATTCCACAATAGGCCCATTAGTGCAATTGATATGAGTTAGAACAGTTTTCCCCTCATGTTCTATTTCTCCAGGGATGTCTCAAATATTCCTTACTATCTTAATGGAAGTTCATGCATTTCAAATAAGCTTTTTCAAAAATGTATAAGACCCAAGGAATTTTGTGTGAACTGGGAAAGGCTATTTTCATAATCTTCAGTCTTCTTAAAATCAGTGTAATTTTTCACCAATTTTAAGGACTTCATTTATTGTTCTGTGATCAAAAGAAAACTATGAATGTAACTGGGTGTGATTTCCAGGGCTAGGATATAAAAGGGATTTCAGTCTCTGCCTGGTCTCCAGATTTCTTATCATGGAAGCAGCCAGCAGTCATGCCATGGGGATGTTCATGAGGCACAGTGGAGTAACCCACAGGAAAAAAAAGAAGCTTGTTAATGAAATGGAAAAAAAAAAAAAAAACTTGAAGATAAATCTTTTAGACTAGCCTCAGCGAACATCTGACTGCAATCTCATGAGAGAGGCTATCATAGCTGCCCAACTATATCACCTTTAAGTTACTGTCCCACAAAGAGTGTGAGATAAAAATTCATTATTGTTGTTTCAGGTCAGTAAACTTTTCAGTGATGATAGGCAGCAACCGATAAGTGATACTGTAATATAGTATTGATATATAATAATATAATGTATCATCATTATTATATTATATGATTGGTATTTGTATTAATTTGTTCATGTTTTATTATTATGTACAGCCCTTTACCTTACTTTTCAGTTTTTTCTTTTGTAAAAGACAGACTTTTCTTATCAAAGTATATATTGTAGAAATGACACAAATGAGCTTTGGGCTTAAATGTTCCTCCAGTTTTAATCTTTCTTAGTGTGAGATAAAAATTCATTATTGTTGTTTCAGGTCAGTAAACTTTTCAGTGATGATAGGCAGCAACCGATAAGTGATACTGTAATATAGTATTGATATATAATAATATAATGTATCATCATTATTATATTATATGATTGGTATTTGTATTAATTTGTTCATGTTTTATTATTATGTACAGCCCTTTACCTTACTTTTCAGTTTTTTCTTTTGTAAAAGACAGACTTTTCTTATCAAAGTATATATTGTAGAAATGACACAAATGAGCTTTGGGCTTAAATGTTCCTCCAGTTTTAATCTTTCTAAAATTGTGTTATTTTCTTTGCATATTTTAAAGTAAATTTGCTGTTACCATTTTACCAGTGAATTTCTGTTTATACAGGCCTAATTTACTTTATAGATTCCTGTTATGTTTTGTTTTCAGAATATAATAATAGAGTTAATTCTAACCTCACACTAATACAGCCATTATTAAAATTCTTAGAAGAAACATTTATAATATTTCTCCTAAATATTCAGATTGATATCTGACAGTGCTGTATAAGCCTGTGGTAGAAATGTTATCATTATTTGTTTTATTCTTTGTCTGAATGCATTAAACATCTGATCTTAGACTCACAAATTTTTCTTTAATTAACTTTAGGTTCATGACGTGATTAAAAAAATTGAAGCTCTAATGTATTGGTGAAATATTAATAACTCTGATGCCTGCTGACCTTTCTAGTCACATTCACCTATAAATCCTCTGGCTTTAGAAGAGTTATCATTTTGTTGGGTCTTCTACACACTAAAAGCATTGTTACAGTATTTTCTTATGACATTGTTACATGTTTTATAAGAAGTATATTTTAGAATATCAGATTTACAATATTGCTATACAGATTTTTGGAGAAGGCAATGGCAACCCACTTCAGTACTCTTGCCTGGAAAATCCCATGGATGAAGGAGCCTGGTGGGCTGCAGTCCATGGGGTTGCTAAGAATCCGACACAACTGAACAACTTCACTTTCACTTTTCACTGTCATGCATTGGAGAAGGAAATGGCAACCCACTCCAGTGTTCTTGCTTGGAGAATCCCAGGGATAATGGAGCCTGGTGGGCTGCTGTCTATGGGGTCATACAGAGTCGGACATGACTGAAGTAACTTAGCAGCAGCAGCAACATAAAGAGTTCACTGACATAGATGATTGTAAGCGAATGTAATCATTCTTGCAATGTTACAGGAAATTATTTGGGAAAATAGATAAAAATTAGATTCAAGGACTTCAAATAGGCAAATCTTTAAAAGATGACAAAAGCCAAGGTTCGGATATGATACTTTGTGTCTCAGATAGATGATTGCCAGGTGTAGAAAGAGAATGCATAATCATTTTAAAAATGTTTTCTGAAGAAGACCAGAAAAAAAACAAAATAATAAAGATTTAGAACTTATAGAACTTTAAATATTTTCTATCTTCTCCATAAATAGTGCTGTTAGAGAATCTGTGAAGAATGAAAGTCGCAGAATTGTGGAAAATTGGATGTTTTCTGCCACCTAGTTTAAGGATTGTTTAAGGATTATAAGGACTGTAAGTTTAAGGAAACTAACTAAATGTTAACTTAAAAGCTATAGTGTTTCTAAATGCCTAGTCACAGTTGCATAAAATGAATTTATTCATGATCATTTTAGATCATTTCTGTGGTTCTGAATTGCTGTATAATTGAGTGGTCATCATGAAAGTGTAGAATTAGGAATTATGACAACAAATAAGGGCATAATTTCATACTTAGAAATCCCCAAGGTGGAAATTCCAAAGAGAAAAAAAGTGAAGACATAAAAGTAAAACCACACATTGAATAAGCTGCACAAGCTACACTTGCTGTTTAGTCATTAAGTCATCTTTGCCTCTTTGTGACACCATGGACAAAAGCTTGCCAGGCTTTCCTATTTGTGGGATTTCCCAAGCAATAGTGCTTGGAAAACTGCCACCTCCATCTCCATGGGATCTTCTCAAGCCAGGGCTTGAACCTGTATCTCTTGCATTGACAGGTATACACTCCACCATTGAAGCACCTGAGAAGCCTACACAATACACTGAAGGACTGCTTATTCAAGTTGAAGAGTTTTGTGCCAGACTGTATGTATGGACATTCTAAGTGAAAAATATAAAAATCAAAATAATGATCTCGAGGAGTAATTTTTTTGGCTTATTGCAGTTAAATAATATCCTACCTAAAGAGCAATATTGCACAGGAACCTGGAATGCTAGGTCTATGAATCAAGACACACAGGAAATGGTCAAACAAGAGATGGCAAGAGTGAACATTGACATTTAAAAAATCAGCTATATAAAATGGGCTGGATGGGTGAATTTAACTCAAGTAACCATTATATCTACTACTCTGGTCAAGAATCCCTTAGAAGAAATGGAGTAGCCATCATAGTCAACAAAAGAGTCTGAAATATAGTACTCAGATGCAATCTCAAAAATGACAATATGATCTCTGTTTATTTCTAAGGTAAACCATTCAATATCATAGTAATCTAAGTCTATGCTCTGACCAGTGCATGAAGAAGCTGAAGTTGAACGGTTCTATAAAGACCTATAAGACCTTCTAGAAATAGCACTCCCCAAAAGATGCATTTTTCATTACAAAGGACTGGAATGCAAAAATAGGAAGTCAAGAAACACCTGGAGTAACAGGCAAATTTGGCCTAGGAGTACAGAATGAAACAGAGAAAAGGTTAGTGAAGTTTTGCCAAGAGAATGCACTGATCATAGGAAACACCCTCTTCCAACAACACATGAGAAGACTCTATACATGGACATCACCAGATGCTCAACACCGAAATCAGATTGATTATATTCTTTGCAGCCAAAGATGAAGAAGCTCTATACAGTCAACAAAAACAAGACCAGGAGGTGACTGTGGCTCAGATCATGAGCTCCTTATGGCCAAATTCAGACTTAAATTGAAGAAGGTAGGGAAAACCACTAGATCATTTAGGTATGAACCAAATCAAATCCATTCTGATTATACAATGGAAATGAGAAATAGATTCAAGGGATTAGATCTGATAGACAAAGTGTCTCAAAAACTATGGACAGAGGTTTGTGGTATTGTACAGCAGGAAGTGATCAAGACCATCTCCAAGAAAAAGAAATGCAAAAAGGCAAAACAGTTGTCTGAGGAGGTCTTACAAATAGCTATGAAAGGAAGAGAAGTGAAAGGAAAAGAGGAATGGAAAGATATACCTATGTGGATGCAGATCCAGAGAATAGCAAGGAGAGCTAAGAAATAATTCCTAAGTAATCAGTGCAAAGAAAAGGAGGAAAACAATAGAATGGGAAATACTAGAATTCTTTCTAAGAAAATTAGAAATACCAAGGGAACGTTTCATGCAGACATGGGTTCAATAAAGGACAGAAATGGTATGGACCTAACAGAAGCAGAAGATATTAAGAAGAGGCAGCAAGAATACACAGAAAAAGTATACAAAAAAAAATCTTCATGAGCCAGATAATCATGATGATGTGTTCACTCTCCTAGAGCCAGACATTCTGGAATGCAAAATCAAGTGGGCCTTAGTAAGCATCACTATGAATAAAGCTAATGGAGGTGATGGAATTCCAGTAGAGCTGTTTCACATCCTAAAGGATGATGCTGTGAAAGTGCTGCACTCAATATGCCAGCAAATTTGGAAAATTCAGCAGTGGCCACAGGACTGGAAAAGGTCAGTTTTTATTCCAATCCCAAAGAAAGGTAATGCCAAATAATGTTCAAGCTACTGCACAACTGACCACATCTCACACGCTAGTAAATAGTGCTAAAAATTTTCCAATCCAGGCTTCAACAGTACATGAATGGTGACCTTCCAGACGTTCAAGCTAGATTTAGATAAGGCAGAGGAACAGAGATCAAATTACCAACATCCAGTGAATCATCAAAAAAGCTAGAGAGCTCCAGAAAAAACATCTACTTCTGGTTTATTTACTATGCCAAAGTCTTTGACTATGTGGACCTAACATAGTGTGGAAAATTCTTAAATAGATGGGAATACCAGATGACCTGACTTGCCTCTTGATAAATCTGCATGCAGGTCAGGAAGCAACAGTTTGAATTGGACATGGAACAATAGATTGGTTCCAAATAGGAGAAGGAGTATGTCAAGGCTGTATATTGTCACCCTGCTTATTTAACTTATATGCAGAGCATACCATGAGAAATCCTTGGGTGGATGAAGCACACGCTGGAATCAAGATTGCCATGAGAAACAATAATAACCTCAGAAATGCAGATAACACCAGCCATGTGGCAGAAAGTGCAGAAGAACTAAAGAGCCTGTTGATGAAAGTGAAAGAGGAGAGTGAAAAGGTTGGCTTAAAGCTCAACATTCAGAAAACTAAGACAATGGCATCTGGTCCATCAGTTCATGGCACATAGATGGGAAAACAATGAAAACAGTGACAGTGACAGGATCCTAAATCCAAAATCACTGCAGATGGTGACTTCAGCCATGAAATTAAAAGACGCTTGCTCCTTGGAAGAAAAGATGTGACCCATCTAGACAACTTATTATAAAGCGGAGACATTACCTTACCAACAAAGGACAATATAGTTAAAGCTATGATTTTTCCAGTAGTCATGTATGGATGTGAGGTTTGGACTATAAAGAAAGCTGAGTGCCAAAAGATTTATGCTTTTCAACTGTGGTGTTGGAGAAGACTCTTGAGAGTCCCTTGGACTTCAAGGAGATCCAACCTGTGCATCCTCCTGAATATTCATTGGAAGGATGGATCCTGAGACTGCAACTCCAATACTCTGGCCACCTGATGTGAAGAACTGACTCACTGGAAAATACCTTGATGCTAGGAAAGATTGAAGGCGGGAGGATAGGAACAACAGAGAATGAGAGATGGTTGGATGGCATCACCAACAAAATGAACATCAGTCTGAGTAAACTCCAGGTGTTGGTGATGGACAGGGAGGCCCGGTGTGCTGCAGTCCATGGGGTTTCAAAGAGTCAGACACAACTTAACACATGAACTAATCTTCCTAAATATTCTACCATCATACTTTTTTAAATTTTTACTTATTTTAATTGAAGGTTAATTATTTATAATATCGTATTGGTTTTGCTATACATCAACATGAATCCACCACAGGTATACACGTGTTCCCCATCCGGAGCTCCCCTCCTTCCTCCCTCCCTGTACCATCCCTCTGGGTCGTCTCAGTGCACCAGCCCCTAGCATCCAGTATCATGCATGGAACATGGACTGGCAATTTGTTACTTTTCAGAATTAAGATACTGAAAACTCATAAAATATAGAGCCATTTTGTTAAGAAAATGTAGTAAAAATTTAGGAATCCTTATTTTTTTCATCTGAGTTAATATGATTTACAATTACAAACATATATAAACAAATCCAGAGGAAAAAAATTCCATGGCATGGAAGAAATTCCCATGTCTAATATGTTGCTGATATGGGGATATTGGATATAAAATATTGTTTTCCAACACCTAGAGTCACATGAAGACATACTTTTCATTATAATTATGGGTGGTTGTTCACAAAATGCTTGTAGCCACACTTACTCGAGTAATAAACATTTTCTCACTCTTCCTGTTTTTGAGTCTAATTTATTTATGAGTGACAGGAAATACTTACTCATCTTGTGTTTTATATCAATTCTTCTTGGAAGTCTTAAAAATAAGGCAATTATTTCTTCTCTTCTAGCTTAATGGAAGCTTTTAATGGGAGTAGTGTTTATGTGAATCAGCAGAAACCAAGTAACATTAAGGTTTTATTCAGATAGGGTTTGGGCTTCACTGGTGGCTCAGTGGTAAAGCATCCACCTGCCAATGCAGGAGACACACTTTGATTCCTCGGATGGAACGATCTCCTGGAGAAGGAAAATGCAACCTAATCCAGTATTGAGAAACCTCATGGACAGAAGAACCTGGTGGGCTGCAGTCCATGGATTCAAAAGAATCAGACAAAACATAGCAACTAAACACCACAACAAAAACAGGGTAAGATTTAGGCAAGTCCCCAAGTGAATATTTCTTGACTAAGAAAATTGAAGATCTTCTGACTTTGTAATTACATGCATACTAAATATAAGGTTGTTCAGTTACTAAGTCATGCCTGACTCTAAGATCCCATGGACTGCAGCACAGCAGACTTCCCTATCTTTCACCATCTCCTGGAGTTTACTCAAACTCATGTCCATTGAGTCCCTGATACCATCCAACTATCTCATTCTCTGTCATCACCTTCTCTTCCTGTCTTCAGTCTTGCACAGCATCAGGGTATTTTCTAATAGTTTGATTCTTCTAATTAGCTGACCGAATTATTGGACCTTCAGCTTCAGCATCAGTCCTTCTGATGAATATCCAGGGCTGATTTCCTTTAAGATTGACTGGTTTGATGGCCTTGCTGTCCAAGGGATTCTCAAGAGTCTTCTCCAGCACCACAGCTTGAAGGCATCAATTCTTCTGTGCACAGCCTTTTTTATTGTCCAGCTCTCACATTCATACATGACTACTGGAAAAAGCATAGCTTTACATGGGCTTTTATTGGCAAACTAATCTCTGCTTTTTAAAACACTGTCTAGGTTTGTTCTTTATCTCAGAGAGTTTACTCAAACTCTGTTTGCTCATGTCCATTGAGATGGTGATAGCATCCAACCGTCTCATCCTCTGTCATTGCTTCTCTTCATGCCTTCAATCTTTCCAAGCACCAGGATCTTTATCAATGAATTGGCTGTTCGCATCAGGTGGCCAAAGTTTAGAGCTTCAGCATCAGTCTTTCCAATGAATATTCAGGGTTGATTTTATTTAGGGTGGATTTGTTTGATCTCCTTCCTGTCCCTGGGACTCTCAAGAGTCTTCTCCAATGTTGCAATTCAAAAGCATCAATTCTTCATCAGTCAGCCATTTTTATGGTCCATTTCTCACATCAGTACATGACTACTGGAAAAACTATAGGTTTGACTATATGGACTTTTGTCAGAAAAGTGATTTTCTTCTTTTTAATACTCTATGTTTTTCATAGATTTTTTTTTTCCAAGGAGCAAGTTTATTTTAATTTCATGGCTAAAATCACCATTCACAGTGGTTTTAGAGACCAAGAAAATAAAGTCTGTCACTGCTTCCATTGTTTTCCCATCTGTTTTACATGAAGTGATGGGACTGGATGCCATGATTTTTGTCTTTTGAATGTTGAGCTTTAAGCCAGTTTTTTCACTCTCCTCTTTCACTTTTATCAAGAGGCTCTTTATTTACTCTTTACTTTCTGCCATCAGGGTGACATCATCTGCCATTAGGGTGGCATCATCTGCATATCTGATGTTACTGATATTTCTCCCAGCAATCTTGATTCCAGCTTGCGATTCATCTAGCCTGGCCTTTTGTATGATTTAAGTAAGCAATGTAACAATGAGCACCTTTGATGTACACCTTTCCCAATTTTGAACCAGTCTACTTTTCTATGTCTGGTTCTAACCATTGTCTTGACATGCATACAACTTCCTTGGGAGGCAAGTAAGGTAGTCTAGTATTTCCATCTCTTTAAGTGTTTTCTATATTTTGTTTTGATCCACACTTTCAAAGGCTTTAGTGTAGTCACTGAAGTAGAAACAAATGCTTTCCTGGAATTATCTTGCTTTCTCTGATTCAGAGAGTGTTGGTAATTTGATTTTTGGTTCCTCTGTATTTTCTAAAGCCAACTTGAACATTTGGAAGGTCTCTGTTCACATTCTGTGGAAGCCTAGTTCGAAGGATTTTGAGCATAATCTTGCTAGCATGTGAAATAAGTGCTATTTTGTCATAATTTGAACATTGCTTGGCATCGCTGTCTTTATTATTGGAATGAAAACTGAACTTTTTCAGTCTTGTGGCCACGGCTGAAATTTCCAAATTTGCTGGCATATTGAGTGCAGCACTCTCACAGCATTATCTTTTCAAATTTAAAATAGCTCAGCTGGAATTCCATCACTTCCACTGGCTCTATTTGTAGTAATGCTTCCTAAGGCCCACTTCGCTTAACACTCCAGGTGAGTAATCACACCATCAGGATTATCTGGGTCATTAAGACCTTTATTGTACCATTTTTCTATGTATTCTTGCCACCTCTTCTTAATCTTTTCTGCTTATGATGGGTCACTACCATAAGGGAGATAAGTAAATAAACACTCTTGGAAAGACCACTGTTATAAAACTAGATAGAAATATCACATTTGGAATTAGATCCCAAGTGGCTCATATGGTAAACAATCTGCCTGCAATGCAGGAGACCTGGTTTCAATCCCTGGGTCAGAATGATCTCCTTGAGAAGGGAATGGAAACTCACTCCAGTATTCTTGCCTGGAGAATTCCATGGGCTGAGGAGCCTGGTGGGCTACAGTCAATGGGGTTGCAAAGAAGCAGACACAACTGAGTGACTAACGCTTTTAAGGGCAAACACTTCTGAAAAAACGCAAATATTATAAAACAAGTAGATTATACCATGAACTTATTTACAAAATGGAAACAGACACAGACTTAGAGATCAAACTTATGATTGCCAAGGAGGAAGGTAGAGGAGGAGAGGGCTAGTAATGGAGCTTGAGTTATACATCCACACACTGCTACAGTTAAAATGGATGAACAAGGACCTACTGTATCACCCAGTAATAACCTAAATGGAAAAATAATTTGAAAGCATATAATAAAAATAAATAAAGCGAGTAGAAAATGAGGGTAAATCTCAAATAACATCAGCTTGCTTCCACAACTTAATTTTACAATCCCAGAAGGGTGCATTGTAAGTGTGTTTCTAGTCAACGTAACTGATCCGAGTTAAGACAAAGGAACACTGGATGTAGCTTTTCTTAGAGATTTAATAGATGCTCAGTACTTTAAATAATGTTTTGTCAGTTATGCAAATTCAGATTTAATATAATTTTTTATCTCTGAAATTATATCAAACAAGTTGGTGAACCCAAGCCTAAATATTTTAATCAATATAGTAGTTATTACTCCAA
>SJYC01065863.1:0-13884 GCA_006408675.1 Madoqua kirkii | reverse complement strand
TGAGATTAGTTGTTTGTCAGTTGCTTCATTTTCTATTATTTTCTCCCATTCTGAAGGCTGTCTTTTCACCTTGCTTATAGTTTCCTTTGTTGTATAGAAGTTTTTAATTTTAATTAGGTCCCATTTTTTTTTTCTTTTATTTCCAATATTCTGGGAGGTAGGTCAAAAAGGGTCCTACTGTGTTTTATGTTGGAGAGTGTTTTGCCTATAATTTCCTAACTTCAATTGTGTATCACTATGATGTCTTCCCTGGTGGCTCAGATAGTAAAAAATCTGCATGCAGTGCCAGAGACTTCTGTTCCATCTCTGAGATGGGAAGATCCCCTGGAGAAAAGAATGGCAACCCACTCCAATATTTTTTACTGGGCAGAAGATCCTGGCAGGCTACGATTCATGAGTTTGCAGACAGTCGTACACAACTGCATGACTAACACTTTCACTTTTTACATTTACATTTTTATTTTTTATTTTAAAATACATTCAATTTTATACTTTATAATTGTTTGTCCTCTTACATGTGGAAAGAAAAACATATATTTCAAAAAGAGACTATTACTAATGAGCTTTTGATCTATGACATTTACTCTGGATTAGGATATTTGAAACTTGGCACTTACTAATTGCATTTAGGGCCAAATAATTCTTTATGTGAGGATGCAGTATAGGATATTTAGCAGATTCCTTACCTCTACTCATTTCATGTCAGTGAAAATCCTTTTACATTTTTATTTTTTATTTTAAAATACATTCAATTTTATACTTTATAATTGTTTGTCCTCTTACATGTGGAAAGAAAAACATATATTTCAAAAAGAGACTATTACTAATGAGCTTTTGATCTATGACATTTACTCTGGATTAGGATATTTGAAACTTGGCACTTACTAATTGCATTTAGGGCCAAATAATTCTTTATGTGAGGATGCAGTATAGGATATTTAGCAGATTCCTTACCTCTACTCATTTGATGTCAGTGAAAATCCCCTGACCCCAATCACATGTCATGACAACTAAACATGTCTTAAGATATTTGTCCACTGGGAGGATAAAAATCATCCCTGACTGGGAACCACTGCTCTGCATTTAAGAGGAATTTCAGGTCATTCAGCATTGAAATTTAACTGTTAGAACAAAATTACCCTAACATGATTTAGAGTACATTTTGGATATTTAATTATGTTAATGCATATTACTATCCTGTGGATTATCATATTAAGACTTTTTCTATGAAGGGCTCTTGCTTTTTTACTTTAGAAATAATTTTCATAATAGTTCTTTTTCAACTGCAAGGATAATCCAAATGCATAATAGAAATTAAACAGTGTCATTAAGAAAAAGTCATGATTTAGATCAATTTTTTCCCAGAAGCTTCCTGGCAAAACATTAACTTTATTCTCCCTCTTTCAGGCTTTTGTCAATCTTTTAAATTATTTAAATGGTTTAGGATTGCTAAGAGGAGATACAAATGAAATTATCTGACATTCATTTTAGAATTTTTCCCGATACCATGATTGCAGCTTGCAACATGTCAAATTCATAAATATTTGATTTTAACTTGTTTATCGATGACTAGTACAATTGATTGTGGTTAATATTGTTGAACTTGTTTAATATGTGCATTCTAGGCTATGGTTTATATAATGAACCATTTGATATCAAGCCCCACACAGTGTGTTTCCCTTCTTGCTCTATGTACAAGCTCTGCCTCAATTTTACCTTACTTGCATCTTTGCTTTTAAGCATTATCAGCATATATGAATGGCCTAACCTCCAGCTAATACTTGATCTGTTCTTCCGATCTGAACAGCTTCATTATATTAGATTATCAACAAGAAACTTTGGCCCTCATAATGGTTGCTAACCTGATTAGTTGTGGGGGATGCATTACTTTAGCAGTTCCCCTCGTAACCAGGAGTCCTCTGACAGCATTTCCCATGTTGCTGGTGTTCCCACTCTTCCTTGAGTAGAAAAATTGCTGCTGTGTTCTTCATGTCCTCTGTCATACACACTGATGTGTCACTCCAAGACCTTTGCCTCTTACTTGTAATATTGCCTATTCAATAATCACGGATAGCTCTGTTGCAGATTCCAGGTTCTTTCTTCAGTCTCATGGCTGGGCTGTTACAAAGACTGCAGGGCCACAGGGTAAAGGATATGCACCAAAAAAAAAAAAAAATGGGAACATAAACCAAAATAGAAAATACATATAAACCAGAAAACAAGTGCTCTAACACAGGAGAACAGGTGTGAAAATGATCTAGAAATCGATCAGTCCCAGACTGAAAATTAAAGAAATTTTGAGAATTTGGATTATAAGAAAAGTTATGTGACTAGGTAGCAAAGGAATTTTATAGATCTATGGAAAGGTTATAGTAAACTTAGCAATAGTAGCACAAAACTCAGCCCCGAAAAGCAATGATTAATTCCGGGAAAAGCAAAAACGTAATTACAGTACCATTTTACTTAACCTGGTGGCTCAGAGTGAAAAGATTCATCCTGTAGTGCTGGAGACCTCGGTTTGATACCTAGGTTGGGAAGATCCACTGGAGGAAGGCATGGCAACCCTCTCCAGTATTATTGACTTGAGAATCCCAATGGACAGAGGAGTCTGGCAGGCTAAAGTCCCTGTGGTCACAAAGAGTCTGACATGACTGACTGACTAAGCACATATTCAACTTGGCAATGGATGATACCTACAAAACCATAACAATGAAACTTCTGGATATTAAGTTAGCTAAAAAAATTAAAGTTGTGAGAAAATTATACTGAGGGGATGTAGAAAGGAAGTAGACTTGAGTTGTGTAAGATACTCAATCATCATCTATCATATTTGGAAGTTATGAAAGCCATTACTCAGTTCAGTTCAGTGCAGTTCAGTCGCTCAGTCATGTCTGACTCTTTGCGACCCCATGAATTGCAGCATGCCATGCTTTCCTGTCCATCACCAACTTCCAGAGTTAACTCAAACTCACGTCCATCAAGTCGGTGATGCCATCCAGCCATCTCATCCTCTGTTGTCCCATTCTCCTCCTTCCCCCAATCCCTCCCAGCATCAGAGTCTTTTCCAATGAGTCAACTCTTTACATGATCCAATGAGTCAACTCTTCGCATGAGGTGGCCAAAGTACTGAAGTTTCAGCTTCAGGATCATTCCTTCCAAAGAACACCCAGGACTGATCTCCTTTAGAATGGACTGGTTGAATCTCCTTGCCGTCCAAGGGACTCTCAAGAGTCTTCTCCAACACCACAGTTCAAGAGCATCAATTCTTCAGCACTCAGCTTTCTTCACAGTCCAACTCTCACATCCATACATGATCACAGGAAAAACCATAGCCTTGACTAGATGAACCTTTGTTGACAAAGTAATGTCTCTGCTTTTGAATATGCTATATAGGTTGGTCATAACTTTTTTTCCAAGGAGTAAGCATCTCTTAATTTCATGACTGCCATCATCATCTGCAGTGATTTTGGAGCCCCCTAAAATAAAGTCTAACACTGTTTCCACTATTTCCCTTGAAGTGATGGGACCAGATGCCATGATCTTAGTTTTCTGAATGTTGAGCTTTAGGCCAACTTTTTCACTCTCCTCTTTCACTTTCATCAAGAGGCTTTTTAGTTTCTCTTCACTTTTTGCCATAAGGGTGGTGTCATCTGCATATCTGAGGTTATTGATATTTCTCCTAGCAATTGATTCCCACTTGTGCTTCTTCCATCCCAGTGTTTCTCATGATGTATTCTGCATAGAAGTTAAATAAGCAGGGTGACAATATACAGCCTTGACATACTCCTTTTCCCATTTGGAACCAGTCTGTTCCATGTCTAGTTCAATCTGCTGCTTCCTGACCTGCCTATAGGTTTCTCAAGAGGCAGGTCAGGTGGTCTGGTATTCCCATTACTTTCAGAATGTTCCACAGTTTATTGGGCGTGTGTTCCCTCGTTCCCACTAATATCCGGTTCTCCCTGCTTCTGAGCACAGAGAAGCCAATACTTTCATTCTCTTGAAGGTGGGTGGGGCTATCTAACTACTTTTAGTCAGTTGCTATCTGGTAGAAGAGCTTTCTTGTATCTAGATGAAAGCCTTAGATATTCTTGCAGCTTTCTTTTTTCCCCTCTATAATGGTCAGTGAGATCTTGGGTTAAAATAGCAGAAACACAAAATTCAAGCAGACTGGAATTGTCTCATGGAATATAGTTGCCCTGGAGATACTGAGTGGAATCTGTAATGGTGAAAGATAAGACTTATTGTGTTAAGTTAAAAAAAAAAAAAAAAAAAGGAACTTCCCTGGCAATCCAGCGGTTAAGATTCCACACTTCCACTGAAGAGAATGTAAGTTTGATCAGTTCAGTTCAGTCGCTCAGTTGTGTCCTGCTCTTTGTGACCCCATGGACTGTAGCACACAAGGCTTTGAAGTCCATCACCAGCTTCCAGAACTTACTCAAACTCATGTCCATCCAGTCAATGATGCCATCCAACTATCCCATCTTCTGTCATCGCCTTCTCCCATCCTCAAACTTCCCCAGCATCAGGATCTTTCCAAATGAGGCATTTCTTCCCATCAGGTGGTGAAAACATTGGAGTTTCAGTTTCAGCATCAGTTCTTCCAAAGAACATTCAGGACTTATTTCCTTTAAGATTGACAGATTTGATCTCCTTGTAGACCAAGGGACTCTCAGGAATCTGTTCCAAGACCACAGTTCAGAAGCATCAGTCCTTCAGAGCTCAGCTTTCTTTATAATCCAACTCTCACATCCATGAATTTTAAGCAGTACTTTGCTAGTGTGTGAGATGAGTGGAAGTATGAGCATTCTTTGACATTGTCTTTCTTTGTTATAGGAATGAAAACTGGCATTTTTCAGTCCTTTGGCCACTGATGAGTTTTCCAAGTTTGCTGATATATTGAGTGCAGCACTTTCACAGCATCATCTTTTAGAATTTGACATTGCTCGACTGGAATTCCATCACCTCCACTAGCTTGGTTCATAGTGATGCTTCCTAAGGCCCACTTGACTTCAAATGTCTTGTTCTAGGTGAGTGCTCACATCATTGTGGTTATCTGGCTCATGAAAATCTTTTTTGTATAATTCTGTGTATTCTTGCCACCTCTTAATATCTTCTGCTTCTATTAGGTCCATATCACTTCTGTCCTTTATGGTGCCCATCTTTGCATGAAATGTTCCCTTGGTATCTTCAATTTTTTTGAAGAGATCTCTCGTCTTTTCCATTCTATTGTTTTCCTCTATTTCCTTGCATTTATCACTGCAAAGAAATCCTTTGTCAGAACTCTCCACTATGATCTATCTGGCTTGAATGACCCTGCATGGCTTGGCTCATAGTTTCATTTAGTTAGACAAGGTTGTGGTCCATGTGATCTGTTTGATTCATTTTTAAAATTTGATACCTGGTTGTAAAACTAAGATCCCACATGCCATGTAGCATGGGCAAAAGAAAGTAAGGATGCCACCCCCACCCCAGCATAAATAATATGAGAGGGAAAAAAAAAAAAAAAAAAAAAAGAGCACACCACTCCCAACATAAACAATAAGAGGAGGAGCTATCATCTCAATGTCAATTAAAAATGGTACTTGGCAAGATATCTTTATTAAGGAAGCAATACTTTTTGTTTCATTGTAGCCTAAGCTCCTTACTTCATCGATATTAGCACTGAGTAGCCTTGATCTAGTAGAAGAGGGTTTTAGGTATAATGTTTAGGAAACACTCTGAGATACAGATGTATTTATAAGTTCAAAACATAACAAGAAAATCACTGTGGTCAGAAAATAATAAGAGTGAGAAGTAAAATGCAAATCTCCTTTCAAGGATAACTTTGGTTTGAGAGGGTGAACAAAAGAGGAATCAGAGAGACTAATTTAGATTACTGCAAATAATAGTACTTTATATTGATTGATTTACTAAGTAAATGGTGGTATTATTAATTGGGAATGTGAAAACAAAGATGAAATCAAATGACTTTCCTAACCAGTTGATTGAATGGTCTTGCAATTTAATAAGATGGGGGCCACTCGAGCAGTAAATATATGTGAAGAAACATTACAATAGTATGCTTTTAGGCATGTTAAGTTGGACATTCTCATAACAAGTCCATTGGCAATACTAAGCCATCAGTTGAATATAAGGGTATGAAATCCAGGTAGGAGGGCAGAGCAGGTGATCAAAATTTATGTCACCATTATCTTGATAGTTTTTAAGATAATAGAAGTAGGTAAAGTAGCTTATTTAGGGAGTGGATGTGGTTGTAAAAAAGAACATGGCTCTCTAGTACATTATGTGCAAAAAATAGAGGAATGTTCTGCCAAGAAAATAAAAAATTGTTTCCAGTGAAACAAAAGTAGATTCAAGAGACTCAGTGTATAAAAGGGAAGCTTATGAAAAGAAATTAGGAGGTAGATTAGGTATGAAATAAGAAACAGACTGGTCACTGTAAAAAATAGTACATATATTAGATTTTAAGGCAATAAAGTTGCTTTCTAATATTCTCAAGTTTAGAGCCTCATCAAAGCGATTATCATATAATGACTTTGCTATTATACTGTAAAGGTAATTTCTTATTTCAGTATTTCTGTGAACATCACATGCATTGATTGAAAGGAATGGAGGAAATACAGGCATAATTTTCTGTAATGGGCTGAGTCTAGGGTGTCCACTTTTAATAACAAATCATAAAATCTGAAATAAATGTTTACAGATTTCAAGTATCCATAACTCTGACACACTGGGATTCAAATTGATGCTACATGTAGGTGACATAAAAAATTACAAATTTATATTTTGGAGTATCTTGAGAAGTTTATACTAAGTACAGAGGCTTATGCAAGTATTCTATAACTTCATTACTTCTTCCTCAGCCCTAAGCTTTACTTCTACTTTCTGAAGGAATTCAGTAGTAGTTAATAATATCTAACAGGTGGACGATGAAATATATTGTGAACTGCATTTACAATAATGGTATTAAATTCTGTACAAAATGAGGATGCAGGCAATATTCCACCTATTTTGCTAGGATAGGTAACCATGATTTGATGAGATTAGTTATTTGTTAGAAAACAAGTTGAGTCAACAGTGGAATTTTAAAATTAATTTAATAAATATTTACTGCTATGTTCCATATTTTTGCTATGTTTGTGTTCAGATTTGGCTTTAAAGAGTATGTGAAATAAGAATGTTTTTATCCAACTAGCATTTCATTAGGCATAGCTATGACCTAGAGAGAAGGTTAAAATTTGTTGTTGTTCAGTCACTCTGTCATGTCTGACTCTGTGACTCCATGGACTGCAGCACACCAGGCTTCCCTGTTCTTTACTTTCACTTGAAGTTTGCTCAAACTCATGTCCATTGAATTGGTGATGCCATCCGATGATCTCATCTTCTGTGGTCCTCTTTTCCTCTTGCCTTCAATCTTTCCCAGAATCAGGGTCTTTCCCAATGAGTTGGCTCTTTGCATCAGGTTAGATTAGAATACTTGCAGAATTAATTACTATTACATCTGCTTCTAATAACCAGTTAGTGGTAGATGTATATATATATATATATCTCCTAATCAAATTATTTTAATAATCCTGCAATACAATTATCTTCATTTATAAATGAGAAACTAAAATTCTTTGAGTTTACTGAGATCATTCAGTTAAGACATGAAAGTGTTTCATTAGATAGAAGAAATAATTTATTCAAACCTGCTTGGAGTCCACGTGAAATTAAGTCATACAAACAATTGAATTTACAGTTGTTGGCAAACATGAAAAGATGGTGTTCATACAGCCAAATAATTGATGAACTTGATAAGAATAGTTCTTTTAGAGCCAAGGTAGTAGTTATTCAAAGACTTATAGAACGATGTCACAAGGAAATGAAAACCTGATTAGAGAGGATTAAAGACAGAATGAGACATAGTTAATTTGAAAAAGGAAATGTAAACAGATTTTGTGGAAACTGTCTACAAAATGGAACAGATAATTGGTCAATTGTCAAAGCTGCTTAAAGTGTAAGGTCAAGGGAATGCTTTATAAAATTGGATAATTGTCTTGTGTTTATGCTAAAATTAATGTGTACAATAGAGAATACATACAGTGATGCAAAAAGAACAGAGATAAGTGCAAGAATGGAAGTTTTACTGCTAAGATGTAATGAGTTATAGTGACATACTAAAATTTTGGACTCTGGCAGGCAGAAGAAGAGTTTTGAGTTTCAAAAAAAGAGAGGACAAATATATGGGGATATAGTGCAGAAACTGAAAATGTTTCATTAATACTTAGATTACTTTTACTTTCATAGAGAAGTAAAAAGTAGAATCATAGAGGATGTTAATTATTCTTTGACTAGAATGAGAAAGTCAATCAGGGCAAAAATAGTACTATAAACTCAAAGAGTTCACTTGAAATTTGTGGCTTTAAAAGCGAAGTGAAGATGATCTGCATTGGTGTGTATTACTCCAAATTAATTTATCTGAGCTGGTGTAGGCCTCCTTGCTCTATTCTAAATACAGAGAAAATGAATTTAGCTTAAATAGAATTTTTGGCTCAAAGAAGGGAAAGGGCTAATAAAGAAATATTATTTTCAATAAATTGGCTATAGTGAGGCTATGAAAAACAAGATGGGTAATGGTGAAGAAAGACATGAGGTGATAATGACTGAAAATAACCATGAATGTAAAACATTTTGACACAGAGAATAATTTTAAAAATTGGAAGTTAGGAAATGATATTCAGAGAATGAGATTCTTGAAATGCTATATTGTGAGTTGATGTACCTATATTTGATTTTGAATGTCTATGAAAGGACCAAAGTCAGAATGAGAGGCTGAGCTAAGGTGAAGAACATGATCTTCAGAAGTAATGAGGTCAAAGGGACAGAAACCCTGGATGCTGTTTATATCTTCCCCACAGAGGGTGAAGTAGTAAATAACTAGCTCAACTGAATCATATATTTTGAGGTTGGAGGGAGAACTGAAATTACGGAAGTGGATAACAAAAAGTTGAGAGGCATAGGAAACAATCAGCACATCTTCAAGTTGTGTAGTATGCAATGGTGGAGGACTATAAGTATCAACTTGAGAAGGCTGGATGAAACTAGTGTTTTCAGTGGGCACTTGGATTCATTTGCAGCAAGAAGAATGTAAGGAACTTTGGAGAATAGATGATAGATATTTTACAGATAGTATTTTACAGATAATATTTCTCTATGACATAAGATGATTCTGGGGGAGCTAAGAGCAGTGTAGGAAAGGATGTCCGGTCAAAGTAAAACAAAAACTATCTTGATGCGAGATAAGCTGTTAATGCCTGACCTGGAACATTTATACTTCTGATGGTAATTTATTTTAAAAAGTGATGGGATAAATCAGTGATTTCTTAGTGGAGACTGAGTTATTCTTTTAGTAAACCATTATTCTTTTAGTAAACCATTTCAATTAATCTTTAGCACTGAAGGCAGGGGCAGGGGCAAAGTCTTCGGCATGTGAGTGGAGGCAGGAAATCAGGGAATTGATATCTGAAGGCAGGGGAAAGAACAAGTGTAGTATAAAGCAAAGTAGGAGGTTACATCAAAGTCAGAGAGGATCCAAAAGTAATACTGACCGACAGCCGTTCTGTTGACATGTTAGTGATATACCTTTGCTGAAGATTGCCTCCTTAATATAGTGTTTATTCATAACTTAGGAGCACTAATGAGCCCATCAATAAATAATGGGGATTGAGTGGCATTTGTTCGAATGCTATAGTAATGAAGGGAAAGAAGCTCAGTTCCTTTTCTATTGCCTTTTCTTTTGCTCCTTTCCTAGAATGCCAATGAGTTGCTGCTCTAGAGAATCCACATCAAATTCTTTGATATCTTGATGCTTTTCCTCATGGCAACAATATTAAAAAAATATAAATATATTACTGAAGTTATGTACTAACAGTAATGCTATAATGTATCTCATATGCACTTCACAAAACAAAAATTTTCTTGCTTATTACACTATCTTTATTTGGTTTATTTATCTATATTTTTATGAAGGCATAATTGGTTTACAACATTATACTGCCTCAGGTAGAAAACATGATGATGGATTCGCAGACAATGACAACATAATGATTCAAAATTTTTTATAGATTATGCTCCATTAAAAGTTATTATATAATTTTGGCTATATTTCATGTACTGTACAATATTTCCTTGTATCTTCTTTATTTTATACATAAAAGTGTACACATAATGTCCTAATCCCCTTTCCCTATTTGGCCGGTACCTTCATCCCTCTCTCCTCTGGTAATCCCTGATTTGTTCTCTATATCTGTATGTCTATTCCTGTTTTGTTATATTCATTTTAATTTTTGGCCACATACAAGTGATAACAAAGTATTTGTGTTTCTCTGTCTGACTTATTTCACTAAATGCACTCCAAGTTGATCCATATCATTGCAAAAGGCACAATTTCATTTTTTTCTGTTTGCATAATATGAAATTGTATATACACCACATCCTATTTATACATTCAGTTGTTGATGGACACTTATGTTGCTTCAGCTTGATTATTGTAAATATGGTTACTATGAACATTGATATGCATTTTTCTTTATGAGTAGTGAGGTTTCCTTTTTGTTTGTTTGTTTATTTTCGTTGGTTATATACATAGAAGTGGAATTTACTGAATCTTGTCGGAATTTTGTTTTTAACTTTTGGGAAATCTCCATACTCTTACATAATGGCTGCACCAATTTATATTCCCACCGTCAGTGTACTAGAGTTCATGCTTCTCTATAGCCTCACCAAAATTTGTTATTTGTAATCATTTTTACAATAGCAGTTCTGACAGGGATGATAAACAACATATTACTTTCTGTTAAACTTGTGTCCTGGACATTTACAGAACTCGTTTATTAGTTTTCATCATTTTTAGGTTGAAACGTTAGGGTCTTTATATATAGCACCATGCCTATTGCTAAATAGTGAGAGTTAAAATTCTTACAATCCAGATGCCTTTTATTTAAATAGCTTGCCTGATTGTGTGGCTAGGACTGCCAGTACTATGTTAAATGTAATGTGCATCCTTCGCTTGTTGCTGATTTTTAAAGAGTGTGATTTCTACTTTTGATCATGGAGTATGATGTTGTTTGTGAATTTGTGTCTTAAATGGTATTTATTATGTTGGGATGTCTTCCCTCCAAACCATTTGAATTTTGTCAAATGATTTTTCAGTACTTATTGATAAAAACAATGTGATTTTATCGCTTGTTTTGTTAATATGGTGTAGCACCTTGATTGATTTGCTGCTACCATATCTGCTCCCTGGAATAGATGTTACTTGATCAAAGTTTGGGATCTTTTATTTATATATTGAATTCAGTTTGTTAATATTTTTGGAGGATTTTGTTTCTATATTTATCAAAGATAGTGACCTGTAATTTTTTATAGTGTTTTCTTTTTGTAGTTTTATTTTTAAGAAACAGAAAATATGTAGTTTATGATAAATTTAATTATTTTCAACATTTATGATTTATATTTAAATAGAGTCACTTAGTAGATTTTTGTTACCATTATTTTAAAAATTTGTGTTAATATTTACTTAAAGATGTGTATAAGAGACAGAGTAGGAGGTTACATCAAAGTCAGAGAGGATCCAAAAGTAATACTGACCGACAGCCGTTCTGTTGACATGTTAGTGATATACCTTTGCTGAAGATTGCCTCCTTAATATAGTGTTTATTCATAACTTAGGAGCACTAATGAGCCCATCAATAAATAATGGGGATTGAGTGGCATTTGTTCGAATGCTATAGTAATGAAGGGGAAGAAGCTCAGTTCCTTTTCTATTGCCTTTTCTTTTGCTCCTTTCCTAGAATGCCAATGAGTTGCTGCTCTAGAGAATCCACATCAAATTCTTTGATATCTTGATGCTTTTCCTCAAGGCAACAATATTAAAAAAAAATAAATATATTACTGAAGTTATGTACTAACAGTAATGCTATAATGTATCTCATATGCACTTCACAAAACAAAAATTTTCTTGCTTATTACACTATCTTTATTTGGTTTATTTATCTATATTTTTATGAAGGCATAATTGGTTTACAACATTATACTGCCTCAGGTAGAAAACATGATGATGGATTCGTAGACAACGACAACATAATGATTCAAAATTTTTTATAGATTATGCTCCATTAAAAGTTATTATATAATTTTGGCTATATTTCATGTACTGTACAATATTTCCTTGTATCTTCTTTATTTTATACATAAAAGTGTACACATAATGTCCTAATCCCCTTTCCCTATTTGGCCGGTACCTTCATCCCTCTCTCCTCTGGTAATCCCTGATTTGTTCTCTATATCTGTATGTCTATTCCTGTTTTGTTATATTCATTTTAATTTTTGGCCACATACAAGTGATAACAAAGTATTTGTGTTTCTCTGTCTGACTTATTTCACTAAATGCACTCCAAGTTGATCCATATCATTGCAAAAGGCACAATTTCATTTTTTTCTGTTTGCATAATATGAAATTGTATATACACCACATCCTATTTATACATTCAGTTGTTGATGGACACTTATGTTGCTTCAGCTTGATTATTGTAAATATGGTTACTATGAACATTGATATGCATTTTTCTTTATGAGTAGTGAGGTTTCCTTTTTGTTTGTTTGTTTATTTTCGTTGGTTATATACATAGAAGTGGAATTTACTGAATCTTGTCGGAATTTTGTTTTTAACTTTTGGGAAATCTCCATACTCTTACATAATGGCTGCACCAATTTATATTCCCACCGTCAGTGTACTAGAGTTCATGCTTCTCTATAGCCTCACCAAAATTTGTTATTTGTAATCATTTTTACAATAGCAGTTCTGACAGGGATGATAAACAACATATTACTTTCTGTTAAACTTGTGTCCTGGACATTTACAGAACTCGTTTATTAGTTTTCATCATTTTTAGGTTGAAACGTTAGGGTCTTTATATATAGCACCATGCCTATTGCTAAATAGTGAGAGTTAAAATTCTTACAATCCAGATGCCTTTTATTTAAATAGCTTGCCTGATTGTGTGGCTAGGACTGCCAGTACTATGTTAAATGTAATGTGCATCCTTCGCTTGTTGCTGATTTTTAAAGAGTGTGATTTCTACTTTTGATCATGGAGTATGATGTTGTTTGTGAATTTGTGTCTTAAATGGTATTTATTATGTTGGGATGTCTTCCCTCCAAATCATTTGAATTTTGTCAAATGATTTTTCAGTACTTATTGATAAAAACAATGTGATTTTATCGCTTGTTTTGTTAATATGGTGTAGCACCTTGATTGATTTGCTGCTACCATATCTGCTCCCTGGAATAGATGTTACTTGATCAAAGTTTGGGATCTTTTATTTATATATTGAATTCAGTTTGTTAATATTTTTGGAGGATTTTGTTTCTATATTTATCAAAGATAGTGACCTGTAATTTTTTATAGTGTTTTCTTTTTGTAGTTTTATTTTTAAGAAACAGAAAATATGTAGTTTATGATAAATTTAATTATTTTCAACATTTATGATTTATATTTAAATAGAGTCACTTAGTAGATTTTTGTTACCATTATTTTAAAAATTTGTGTTAATATTTACTTAAAGATGTGTATAAGAGACAGAGTAGGAGGTTACATCAAAGTCAGAGAGGATCCAAAAGTAATACTGACCGACAGCCGTTCTGTTGACATGTTAGTGATATACCTTTGCTGAAGATTGCCTCCTTAATATAGTGTTTATTCATAACTTAGGAGCACTAATGAGCCCATCAATAAATAATGGGAATTGAGTGGCATTTGTTCGAATGCTATAGTAATGAAGGGAAAGAAGCTCAGTTCCTTTTCTATTGCCTTTTCTTTTGCTCCTTTCCTAGAATGCCAAT
>SJYC01065861.1:0-18408 GCA_006408675.1 Madoqua kirkii | reverse complement strand
AAATAGCTGTGACAAGAAAAGAGGCCAAAAGCAAAGGAGAAAAGGAAAGATATAAGCATCTGAATGCAGAGTCCAAAGAATAGCAAGAAGAGATAAGAAAGCCTTCTTCAGTGATTAATGCAAAGAAATAGAGGAAAAGAACAGAATGGGAAAGACTAGAAATCTCTTCAAGAAAATCAGAGATACCAAGGGAACCTTTCATGCAAAGATGGGCTTGATAAAGGACAGAAATGGTATGGATGTAACAGAAGCAGAAGATATTAAGAAGAGGTGGCAAGATTACACGGAAAAACTGGACAAAAAAGATCTTCATGACCCAGATAATCATGATGATGTGATCACTCATCTAGAGCCAGACATCTAGAAATGTGAAGTCCAGTGGGCCTTAGAAAACATCACTACGAACAAAGCTAGGAGGAGGAGATGGAATTCCAGCTGAGCTGTTTCAAATCCTGAAAGATGATGCTGTGGAAGTGTTACACTCAATATCCCAGCAAACTTGGAAAACTCAGCAGTGGCCACAGGACTGGAAAAGACTAATTTTTATTCTAATTCCAAAGAAAGCCAATGCCAAAGAATGCTCAAACTACCACAAAATTGCACTCATTTCACATGCTAGTAAAGTAATGTTCAAAATTCTCCAAGCCACGCTTCAGCAATATGTGAACCGTGAACTCCCTGATGTTCAAACTGGTTTTAAAAAAGGCAGAGGAACCAAAGATCAAATTGCCAAATTCCACTGGATCATCGGAAAAGCAGGAGAGTTTCAGGAAAACATCTGTTTCTGCTTTATTGACTATGTCAAAGCCTTTGACTGTGTGGATCACAATAAACTGTGGAAAATTCTCAGAGAGATGGGAATATCAGACCTCCTAACCTGCCTCTTGAGAATTCTGTATGCAGGTCAGGAAGCAACCGTTAGAACTGGACATGGAACAACAGACTGGTTCCACATAGGAAAAGGAGTACGTCAAGGCTGTATATTGTCACATTGCTTATTTAAGTGATATGCAGAGTACATCATGAGAAATGTTGGACTGGAAGAAACACAAGCTGGAATCCAGATTGCTGGGAGAAATATCAGTAACCTCAGATATGCAGATTACACTACCTTTATGGCAGAAAGTGAAGAGGAATTAAAAAGCCTCTTGATGAAAGTGAAGGAGGAGAGTGAAAAAGATGGCCTAAAGCTCAACATTCAGAAAACGAAGATCATGGCTTCCGGTCCCATCACTTCATGGGAAATAGATGGGGAAACAGTGGAAACAGTTTCAGAGGTTTTTTTTTGGGGGGGAGGGAGCTCCCAAATCATTGCAGATTGTGACTGCAGCCATGAAATTAAAAGACATTTACTCCTTAGAAGAAAAGTTATGACCAATCTAGATAGTATATTCAAAAGCAGAGACATTACTTTGCCGACTGAGGTTTGTCTAGTCAGGCTGTGGTTTTTCCTGTGGTCCTATATGGATGTGAGCATTGAACTGTGAAGAAAGCACTGAAGAATTGATGCTTTTGAACTGTGGTGTTGGAGAAGACTCTTGAGAGTCCCTTGGACTGCAAGGAGATCCAACCAGTTCATTTGAAGGAGATCAGCCCTGGAATTTCTTTGGAAGGAATGATGCTGAAGCTGATACTCCAGCATGGCCACCTCATGCGAAGAGTTGACTCATTGGAAAAGACTCTGATGCTGGGAAGGATTGGGGGCAGGAGGAGGAGGGGATGACCGAGGATGAGATGGCTGGATGGCATCACGGACTCCATGGACGTGAGTCTGAGTGAACTCCGAGAGATGGTGATGAACAGTGAGGCCTGGCGTGCTGTGATTCATGGGATTGCAAAGAGTCAGACACAACTGAGTGACTGAACTGAACTGAACTCCTAAATCTCCTATACTGCAGGTGGGTTCTTTACCACTTGAACCATTGGGAAAGCCCCTAATATTATGGTAGGATAGACCATTTTGTGGTAGGCAATTTCTAATAGTGTCTCAGTAATATCCACTTCCAGGCATTTACAAATTTATGTGATACTCTCCTTTTGAGTATGGATTGGAACTAGTGCTGTTGCTGTTTTTGTTCAGTCACTCAGTCATGTCTGATTCTTTGTGACCCCATGGACTGCAGCACACCAGGCTTCCCTGCCTTTCACTATCTCCCAGAGATTGTGCAAACTCATGTCCATTAGGTTGATAATACCCTCCAACCCTGTCATCCCCTTCTTCCTTCAATTTTTCCTAGCATCAAGGTCTTTTCCAGTGAGTTAGCTCTTCGTATCAAGTGACCAAAGTATTGGAGCTTCAGATTCAGCATCAATTCTTCCAATGAATAATCAGGGTTGATTTCCTTTAGGATTGACTGATTTGTTCTCCTTGTAGTCAAAGAGACTCTCAAGAGTCTTATCCAACTGCACAGTTCAAAAGCATCAATTCTTTAGTGCTCACCCTACTTTATGGTCCAACTCTCACATCCATACATGACTACTGCAAAAGACAGCTTTGACTATGGGGACCTTGTCAGCAAAGTCATGGCTCTGCTTTTTAATATACTATATAGGTTTCTCATAGCGTTTTGTTTTGTTTTGTTTTCCTAAAGAGCAAGTGTCTTTTAATTTCATGCCTGCATTCACCATCTGCAGTAATTTTGGAGAGCAGGAAAATAAAATTTGTCACTGTTTCTATTGTTTGCCATCTATTTTCTATCAAGTGATGGGATTGGATGCCTTGACCTTAGCTTTTTGAATGTTGAGTTTTAAGCTAACTGTTTGACTCTTCTCTATCACCTTCATCAACAGGTGAAGCTCCAATACTTTGGCCACCTAATGCAAAGAACTGACTCATTGGAAAAGACCATAATGCTGGGAAAGACTGAAGGCAAGAGGAGAAGGGCATGACAGAGGATGAGATGGTTGGATGGCATCACTGACTTGATGGACATGAGTTTGAGCAAACTCCAGGAGTTGTTGATGGGAACTTCACTAGGGAAGCCTAGCATGATGAGAAGGGGATGACAGAGGATGAGATGGTTGGATGGCATCACTGACTTGATGGACATGAGTTTGAGCAAACTCCAGGAGTTGTTGATGGGAACTTCCCTAGGGAAGCCTAGCATGAAGCAGTCCATGGAGTCGCAATGATTTGGACATGATTGAGTTTCTGAACTGAACTAAAATGGGTGGGAATGGGTGAATTTAATTCAGATGGCCATGATATGTACTTCAGCAAAAGTCAGAAATGCAGTACTTGAGTGCAGTCTCAAAAATGACAGAATCATCTTGGTTTGTTTCCTAGTCAAACTATTCAGTATCAGAGTAATCCAAGACTATGCTCTAACAACTAATTCTGAAGAAGCTGAAGTTGAATGGTTCTATGAAGATCTACAGCATCTTCTAGAAATAATGTAAAAAAAAAAGTGCTTTCATCATGGGAGACTGGAATGCAAAAACAGAAAGTAGTGATTTCACTATAATGAGTAATAAAAGTGTTAGGATGCCACTTCTGAAATTGATTTACATAAAAGCTGTTTAATTTATAAAATATTTTATTTTCATAAAAACTATTCTACTTTATTGTGTCTCAATTTTCTCTTGTTCTGACTTACATAATATTATTTTTTTAATTGACATATAATATTATATGTTTAAAGTGTATGATATGTTGATTTCATACATTTATATATTGCAGTATGCTTATCATAATAGAGTTAGCTAGTACTTTTATTACATCACACAATTTCCTCTAATTGTTGGGAAAAAATGAGAGCTAGTTTCTGTGGAATTTCGAAGTTTATAGTATAATATTGTTGATTACATTCTAATCTTTCTGGGACATGTACATGGCAAGGGCTAGGCGTTTTTTGTCAATAGCCAGTGAGGACAAGTATCCTGCCAACAACTACTTCAAGATCAATTGTGTCTTCTCCCATAGTTAAGTTTTAAGATAACTGCAAGCCCTGGGTAAAAACTAAATTGTGACTTTGTAAGAGGTCTTGAGCTTGATGAATCTAAGCTAAATCTTAATAGCACCTGAAACCCTGATTCACAGAAATTGAAATAATAAAAATCTGCTAAGTCACTAACGGTGTGTGTGTGTGTGTCAATTGCTCAGTCTTGTCTGACTTTTTGCAACCCCATGGACTATAGTCCAGCAGGCTCCTCTGTCCATGGAATTCTCTTGCCAAGAATACTGGAATGGGTTGTCATTCCCTTCTCCAGGGAATTTTCCTGAACCAGGCATAACACCTGTGTCTCCTGCATTGCAGATAGATTCTTTACCACATGAGCCACCACAGAGTGTGGCAATCCATAATTAAAATGTGTTGTTGTTGTTGCTGTTGAGATGCCAAATAGCGTTTGATTTTCTTTTTCTTCAGTCACAATATCTTGGGCTACACAGTTGCTGTTGGCACAGGGATAGGGATTGTCTGCACTAGTCAAAACCAGTGTTAAAATTGCAGTGTGGTAGCAAACATTCGGATGTCTATAGAAAAATGACTTTGGACAACGCCAACTTTAGAAATCCATATATACAATAAGTATTAGCCATAAAAAGGAACAATTCTGAGTCAGTTGTAAGGTGAATGAACCTAGAGCTTGTTACATAGAGTTAAGTACATTAAAAAAAGAAAAACAAGTATTGTACATTAACACATATACGTGGAATCTGGAAACATAGTACTGATTAATCTATTTACAGAGAAGTAATAGAGCCACAGACATAGAGCATGGACTGGTTGACACACTGGGGAAAGGAGAGAGTAGGGCAAATTGATAAAGGAGTATTGACATATATACACTATCATTAATAAAACAGATAACTAGTGTTAAGCTGCTGTATAACACAGGGGGCCCAGAATGGCACTCTGTGATGACCTAGAGGGATGGAATGGGAGGGAAGAGGCTCAAGAGGGAGAGGATATGTATATAATTATGACTGATTCATGTTGATGTATAGCAGAAACCATTGCAGCATTGTAAAGTAACTGTCCTCCAATTTAAAAAAAAATTCAATAAAAAAACGAAGTAAAAAAAGCCAAAGACAAAGAAAAGAATGAGGATCTTGAATCCTTTCATTTTTATAATTGAATACTTTTTCCTACTAAAAAATTTCTGATATGATCCCCTTTAAATTATACCATGACCTAGAATGCATGCAACATATATCAGATCTTTTTAAAGAAAAAAAAATCTGTAGAAGCTAATATGTATAATTATCAGCTTTCTGGGGAAAATAATTTAACTGTTTTAATGGAAGAGGGCATGTGTTACTTTGCTATGGATGCCATAACAGAATAGATCAGACTTGGTGACTTAAAACTTTGCCTTGGATTTGGTAGTAGAAAGTCTAATATCAAGGTTTGGTCTCTTCCCAAGGTTCTCCCCTTGCTTTTCAGCTGGCTGCCTTCTTGCATGTGCTCTCACCGACTTGCCCCTGACGGATGTGCACATATCGGATGTCTTTCTCTGTGTGTGTTCTAATCTCTTCTTTCATAAAGACAGCAGTCATACTGGCTTAGGACTTATCCTAAATGAGATCATTTACCTTAATTACTTCTCTGAATGTCCTGTCTCCACATACAGTCACAATATGAGGCATGAAGGGTCGGGACCTTAACACAGAAATGTTAGGGGATATAATTGAGGCTATAACAGGGCCTCAGACAAAAATTCAGGTTTTGTTTGTTTGTTTGTTTTTATTTTTAATTTCAGTAATTGGGCATTCAGGTTACATGCTTGCCTATATGCGTTCTATGAAAGGAGGGAAACTGTAATCCTATTTAAGACCCACAGAGCTAATTGGCCTTACTTTTCAACTATCTTTACAGTGTGATGAACTAGTGACAGGTCAATTAATCAAGAAGCATTTGTAGAAAGCCAAATTTGTTTAGAGGAAATATTCATCCAAATGTTATGGCTAGAGAAAACATGTAAACATATTGTCCTATGTTTATAAATAATCACTATTAATTATTTTTTACAAAATTGAGATAATAGTTTTTAAAATTATTCTGATTAGTGAGTTTGTAATGCTGCTCTAAACAAATATGAGCATCTATTCTCACTTTTTATTTGATATGAAACATGCAATGAGGATATAAATAGAGAATTATACATTTGTGGGTATATAGTGTGCATCTCATTCTATTTATCTTAAGCTTTGAAATGGCTTGGAATGTTGAAGAGACTTAGTTTAAGTTATTACCTTGATATGCTAAATAGAAAAGCAATATGTTTAAGAGTCATTAATCTCAATTAGCTTTATTTTCCACCAGAAAGTTGTTCAAATGACCTTACCTGTGCAAATTAGGACTAATTACTTTCAGTAAAGGAGCTAAGTTCAATCATCTGATATCCTGGAGTTTAGCCAGTGTATTTTGTCCCAAATATTTCAAACCTTCAGGAACTAATTTAACATTTCTTTTAACAAAATGCCCTTTATGGCACCCAGAATGTATAGAAGTGGTGATACACCTTAATTTGTAATTTATTGTGTTTTGCCTTTTCAACATATCTTAATCATGGCTAGAGTTCAAGCTAAACTGGTATAATAAGAGGTCCTACCAAAAGAAGCAGCACAATCTCACTTCAAAACTAGGAAATAATACAATGGAAATCATGAATGTGATTGCTTATAAAAGAAAAGTGAGAATTTTTAGAAGCATTCTCTTAATACTTCTTCTACCTTGCTGCTACTGCTAAGTCATTTCAGTCGTGTCTGACTCTGTGCAGCCCCATAGACAGTAGCCCACCAGGCTTCCCCGTCCCTGGAATTCTCCAGGCAAGAACACTGGAATGGGTTGCCATTTTCTTCTCTAATGCCTGAAAGTGAAAAGTGAAAGTGAAGTCGCTTAGTCGTGTCTGACTCTTCAGGACCCCATGGACTGCCACCTACCAGACTCCTCCACCCATGGGATTTCCCAGGCAGGAGTACTGGAGTGGGGTGACATTGTCTTCTACCTTACTTGTCTTAATACCAGGGAACCTGTTTGTATACTGTTAAGAAAGTTCTGGGACCCACAACAGGTTTCCCAACATGGGAATCTGGCAAAAGGACTGAGAACCTGCTCAGAATTTGACTTTGTAGGTCAGCAGGATTTGATTACAGAACTTAAATAGGACTGGAGAAACACACTCTGGGAGGCCACAGACAAAACCTTATGTACACCAGCACCAGGAAAAAGGAGCAGTGATCCCACAAGAGACTGACCCAGACTACCTTGGGTGTTCAGGAATCTACAGAGGAGGTGTGGATCAGCGAAGGCCTGCTGTATGGTTTGGGGCATTGAGTGCAACCCTCTATGCATGAGACCTTGTGGAGGATGTCACCATTGTCTTCATTGCCTACACCATAGTTTGGTCACATGTCAAACAAACAGGGAGTGACCACAGTCCTGCTCATTAATAGAAAATTGGATTAAAGTTTTACTGAGCAAGGCCCCACCCAGTAGAATAAGACCCAGTTTCCCACACAGACAGTCTCTCATTAGGAAGCTTCTATAAGCCTCTTATCCTTATCCATCAAAGGGCAGATGGGATAAAAACCACAAGCACAGAAAACTAATCAAGCTGATCATTTGGGCCACAGCCTTGTCTAATTCAGTGAAACTATGAGCCATGCTATGTAGGGCCACCCAAGATGGACCCAGGATGGATCATGGTGGAGAATTCTGACAAAATTTGGCCCACTGGAGAAGGGAATGGGAGACCAGTATTTATGCCTTGAGAACCACTTGAACAGTATGCAAAGGCAAAAATATATGACAGTGAAAGATGAATTCCCCAGGTATGTAGGTGCCCAATATGCTACTGGTGAAGAGTGGAGAAATAACTCCGGAAAGAATGAAGAGATGGGAGTCACAGTGAAAACACCACCAGGTTGTGCATGTGAATGGTGATGAAGGTAAATTTTGATGCTGTAAAGAGTAATAGTGCATAAGAACATGGAATGTTAGGCTCATGAATAAAGGTAAATTGAAAGTGGTCAAACAAGATGGCAAGAGTGAATATCAACATTTTAGGAATCAGTGAACTAAAACAGACTGGAATGGGTGAATTTAATGCAGATGAGCATTATATCTAATAATGTGGGCAAGAATCCCTTAGAGGAAATGGAGTAGCCCTCATGGTCAACAAAAGAGTCTGAAATGCAGTATTGGATGAAATCTCAAAAAAGACAGAATGATCTCTGTTTGTTTCCAAGGCAAACCATTCAGTATCAGAATAATCCAAGTCTGTGTCCCAAACATAAATGCAGAAGAAGGTGAAGTTGAAAGGTTTTAGGAAAACCTACAAGACCTCCTAGAACTAACATACAAAACAAAAAAGATGTCCTATTCATCATAGGAGACTGGACTGCCAAAGAAGGAAGTTGAGATACCTGGAGTAACAGGCAAATTTGGCCTTGGAGTACAAATTGAAGCAGAGGAAAGGCTAACAGAGTTTTTTTGCCAAGAGAATGCACTGGTCATAGCAAACATCCTCTTCCAACAACACAAAAGAAGACTCTACACATGGACATCATGAGGTAGTCAACATCGAAATCAGATTGATTATATTCTTTGCAGCCAAAGATGGAAAGGCTCTATACAGTCAGCAAAAACAAGACTATGAGCTAACTGTGGCTCAGATCATGAATTCCTTATTGCAAAATTCACACTTATATTTTAGAAAGTAAGAAAAACCACTTGACCTTTCAGGTATGACCTAAATCAAATCCCTTTTGATTATATAGTGGAAATGACAAATAGACTTAAGAAATTAGATCTGATAGAGTGCCTGAAGAACTGTGGGCAGAGCTTCATGACATTGTACAGGAGGCAGTGACCAAGATTATCTCCAAGAAGAAGAAATGAAAAAAAGAAATAATGTTTGTCTGAGGAGGCCTTACAAATAGTTGAGCAAAGAAGAGAAGCAAAAAGCAAAGGAGAAAAGGGAAGAGATACCCATTTGAAAGCAGTGTTTTAAAGACTATCAAGAAGAGATAAGAAAGCCTCAGTGATCAATGTCATGAATTAGAGGGAAAAAGTAGAATGGGAATGACTACAGGTCTCTTCAAGATAATTACAGATACCAAAGGAATATTGCATGCAAAGATGGGCACAATAAAGGGCAGAAACAGTATGGACCTAACAGAAGCAGAAGATAAGAAGAGGTGGCAAGCACACACAGAAGAACTATACAAAAAATACATTTATGACCCAGATAACCACGATGGTGTGATCATTCACCTACAGCCAGACATCCTGGAATGTGAAGTCAAGTGGGCCTTGGGAAGCAACACTATGAACAAAGCTAGTGGAGGTGATGAAATTCCAGTTGAGCTATGTCAAATCCTAAAATATGATGCTGTGAAAGTGCTGCATACAATATACCAACAAATTTGGAAAACTCAACAGTGGCCAAATGACTAGAAAATGTCAATTATCATTCCAATCCCAAAGAAAGACAATGCTAAAGAATGCTCAAACTACTTCACTATTGCACCCATCTCACATACGAGCAAAGTAATGCCCAAAATTCTCCAAGTGAGGCTTCAACAGTACATGAACCATGAGCTTCCATATGTTCAAGTTGGACTTAGAAAAAGCAGAGGGACAAGAGATCAAATTATCAAAATTTATTGGATCATTGAGAAAGCATTATAATTTGAGAAAACCATTTACTTTTGCTTCACTGACTACACTAAAGCCTTTGACTGTGTAGATAACCAACTGTAGAAAATAATTCAAGAGATGTGAATACCAGATCACTTGAACTGCCTCCTCCGAAATTTGTATTCAGGTCAAGAAGCAACAGTTAGAACCTGACATGGAACAACAGACTGGTTACACATTGGGAAAGAAGTATGTCAAGGCTGTTTATTGTCACCCTGCTTATTTAACTTATATGCAGAGTACAGCATGAGAATACCTGACCGGATGAAGCACAAGCTGTGATCAAGATTGCTAGGAGAAATATCAATAACCTCACATATGCAGATGATACCACTCTTATGGCAAGTAATGAAGAGGAACTGATGAGCCTCTTGATGAAAGTGAAAGAGGAGAGTGAAAAAGCTGGCTTAAAACTCAATATTCAAAAAATGAAGATCATTGCCTCTGGTCCCATCACTTCATGTCAAATAGATGGGAAAACAATGGAAACAGTGAGAAACTTAATTTTCTCAGGCTCCAAAATCACTGCAGATGGTGACTACAGCTGTAAAATCAAAAGATGCTTGATCCTTGTAAGAAAAGCTAAAACCAACCTAGACAACATATTAAAAAGCAGAGACATTACTTTGCCAAAAATTGTCTAGTAAAAGCTATGGTTTTTACAGTAGTCATGTATGGATGTGAGAGCTGGACTATAAAGAATGCTGACCACCAAAGAATTGATGCCTTTGAATTGTGGTGTTTGAAAAGACTTTTGAGACTCCTTTGGACTGCAAGGTGATCAACTCAGTCCATCCTGAAGGATATCAGTCCTGAATATTCATTGGAAGGACTGATGCTGGAGCTGAAACTCCAATAATTTGGCCACCTGATGTGAAGAACCGACTCAATGGAAAAGACTCTGATGTGGGAAAGATTGAAGATAGGATGAGAAAAGATGACAGAGGATGAGATGGCTGGATGGCATCACTGACTTCAGTCCATGGGGTCTCAAAGAGTGAGACATGACTGAACTACTGATATGATGGTTTGTGCTGGGGACATACACGAAATCTTAACAATACTGTATAATTATAGTGTGTAATTTAAAATGTCAGACACAGTTTTTGTGTATGCATGTGCAGGATTAATATTCTAGGTGCTAAAAATAGACATTCAAGATTTGACACTTAACTGTAATATTCTATCACTGTGGATTTTCCTCAGTTTTTAAATTAACCTCAGTTTTTCTCATGTTTGAACTTGGAACAATAATAATACCCTAGCATTCAATCAGAATGAAATGTAATAGCTCATGGAAATGCTTAGCACAATGTTTCATATAGGCAGCCATTATTATTGCTGTGTTATTTGACATCCTTGTCAGGGTCAATGAGTGCTTAATTTTGTTTTCTGAAGCATATCCTTGACATACAGTTACTGAGCATACATAGAATTCAGCAAATACAAACACATAAAATGTACAAAACACATTGACTGTTTCAGGACAATTATGCTTCTAACAATGCAGATAAAAATACATGGAAAATAAACAAAAATGTCTCAATTCTGTTAACTCAAAAATTTGGCATTACTTTTGTAAAATATTGACTATTGGAGTGCTGTCAAACCAACAGATAATTTTGCATGAAAAGATGTTAGCCTCCTTTACCTTTTTCTCATAAATCTAAGAACTGTCCATATTGTATAGGAGATGACAAAATGCTTTATAATCACCTTAGCTTTCACTGCCCTAGAAATAATGCTATTGTTGAGATTAGTTACAATAAAATGCATCTGGAGAAGCTGCATTTTCTTGGATAAAATTGAGATTACAGCTAAAAGCCCTTAAAAGCTCTTAAATCTCTGCCACATACTTTGATTACCAGTTTATAGCTTTTTGTGACAGCAAAACAATAAAATTTCCTTTTTTCTTATAGAAAAAGAAATTCCATCAAGACCTTAAGGTCATTTTGTTGTTTCTTGTGATACATAGAGAAATACCCTTAGCAAAGATGCTCATGTTCTAATCCTCACAATCTTAGACAGCAGAAGGGACTTTGTAGATGTAATATGGTTTTGGGACATGAAATAGACATTATCCTGATGGGCCCAATTTAATAACCTGAGCCTTTAATATCCAAAAACTTTATCTGACTCAGAGCAGTGGAGTATATAAGACAGGTGGAGAAATTTGAGACAGCTGAAAAATATGGGGCACTTGACCATCTGTTGTTGGAATTGAAGGCAGAGGAATATGGACATAGCCAAAGAATATGAGTATGCTCTAGAAGCTGAGAATCACCTAAAACCAACAGACAAGAAATGGAAACCTCAGTCTCACAACCTTAAGGAATTGAATTAGGTCAACAATCTGAAATGGCTTGGAGAGGATTCATCACAGAGCCTCTGAAAAGAATACAGTTCTATTGATACTTTGATTTCTTTCTTGTGAAAGCTGTACCAGAACCCCTTGAGCTAACTCATGGCCAGGGTTCTTTTCTGCAAATTGTGAGACAATAAATGAATGTTGTTTTAAACTGCTGAATTTGTGGCAATAATAGAAAATTAATAAATTTATATACTATGTTTATATTCTGCATCTGTGATGTTAATATTTTTGAATCCAGTTAGATTTGGAAAGGAAAATTGAGACTTTCCTTTCCATTTCATAACTGCCCTCTTTTCATTTGCTTTCTGAAATCCCTGCTTGAATTTGTCTTCTTTTCTCAAAACATGATATTTATTGCTATCATTTAGTTATTACAATACTTGGGACCAGTTAACCCTTAAAAACAAATAGCATGAATGAACTCTTGCACTGAGCATCTCTTTCTGTTCTTGACTGAGTGACCTCGTGGCTAGAATACTGCTTGTGTGTTTTGAAAGTGTGCTCTCTCCCAAGCACTGGTTGTGTCCCAGTGAACGGGAGGTTTGGTTTAGCGTGGCCGAGGTCTGCTGTCCTCAGGCTTCGGGGAGCATGGTGGTGGGAGGTGGCCCTGGCCTGTGGGGTCAGGGGTACTCTGTCGGACAGGGTGCCCAGGGGAGCCAGAGCCTCTCCTCAGGGAAGCCAGAGTGGGCTGTGGCCAGGCTGGCGGCCTGGTGGGGTGGACATGGCTGCCCCACCATGTTTCTGGAACCAATTCAGGTGGCCTGAGTGCCTTCTTCCTGGGTGTGGACTTGTTTTCCAGCGTCTGCCCTGCAGGGCGCCCTGGACAGAGGTCTTCCCGTCCTCACCTCGCATGTTCTCCTGCTCATCTAGTTGGTTCTGGCTCCAGGTCTCCTGTGCTTTAGGCATCCCCCTTCTTCCCTGGACGGTCAGCCTTCTTCCTTCTTTTCAGCTTGGCTTCCACCTCCAAGACCTCTCCTGAGATCTCAGCTCCTTCTACGTCCTTGTACGTGGTCCAGCCCCAGCCTTGACCCATGGGTCTGCCTGCTGGCCCTCGGTCCCCTGCCGTTCTGACTGCCTGTGATTCACTTTCGCGTAAAAGTTTTGTCTTCATCCCATATCCCACCAACAATCTCCCAATCCGACTTCTCCTAACATGTTACTGCAGTAACATGACTCCGTTTATGCAATGTCAGATCTCAGGCCCATGTTCAGTGATTTGCCTTAAAGTATTTAATAGATACTTACTAAATTCTGCCTCTTCTGTGAATTAAATTGGGCTTTCCGGGTGGCACCATGGTAAAGAATCCTCCTACCAATGCAGGAGACATAAGAGATGCTGTTCGATCCCTGGGTCAGGAAGGTCCCCTGGAGAAGGAAATGGCAACCCATTCCAGTATTCTTGCCTGGAGACTCCCATGGACAGAGGAGCTTTGTGGGCTACAGTCCATAGGGTCGCAAAGAGTCTGACACGACTGAGTGCACAACATGCAAATCCCTACTGGAATACATTTGTTTCCCAGGAGCACACGATTCTAATACTAGAATATGGAACCTAACTGTTGCAGACACTGCAAGCTGGCTTCTATCACCCAAATTTCTGATATTCGTGTTTCTGTATTATTCTTCTCCCTTAAGTAAGTAAGAAATATGCTTCAAGTATGACAAGTAGAATATGATAAAGTGAGTTGTTTTTTTTAATAGAATTACATTACATACATTGCAATATTGACCTTGGTAAGGAGTCTCTCTCCCTTACTAGATTTGAAAAAGCAAGCAAGCTGCTAATTTGCCAACAACACTGTTATACAGAAGTAGATAACAATTTAACATCCTTATTTAGATGAATAATAACGCTAAATGACATCTATTGCTTCTACTCAGAAAATGCCAGAAGGGGAGGGCCAATAAAGGTACCCGTTAGCTAAGTAAGTACCTCTATCATGAATTTCCAAAATAATAAAAAAACTGGTCAATGTATCCAGATAGAACTGTATTTGGAATATATTTATATTTGTAGCACCTGGTATAATTAATTATTACATTTAATCAGTAAAGAGTTTCATTTAGCACATAATTGAAGACCAGCCTTTTAATGAAGTTAGATTGGACAAGGCAGATTGAATCTAGCTTTCTCAGTAGTGAAGAAATCAGAAGGAATAGGGCAAAGTCAAGAAGAGAGAGAAACAACAATGATAAAATTAGGGTTAGTGAGGATACAGAGCTTCCCAGATGGCTCTAGCAGTAAATAACTCACCAGCCAAAGCAGGGGATGCAAGAGACATGGGTCCAGTTGCTGGATTAGGAAGATCCCCTGGAAGAAGGAGTTACAACCCACTCCTATATTCTTGCCTGGAATCCCATGGACAGAGGAGCCTATGGGCTACAGTTTACAAGATTGCAAAGAGTTGGATGCAACTGAAACAACTTGGCATGCATGCAAGGAGGAGATAGGCCTTGATGAAAACTAACATTATCTAATGATAGAGTTTAAATAAAATTATATGTACTATTCTTACTTCAAAAATCTTCAGTAAAACTTAAAAAAATAATAATCGGGGTGTGATTTGAGATTATTTTCTCAGTAAAGATACTGAAGCTGCTGAATTTATATCAAAAATTTTTTGAAGCTTATATCCTATTAACCCACAAAGACATTGTATTTAATTTTTTGTTTACCTTGATGATTAATACATAATGACTTATTTAAAATGAGGCATCTGCTAGTATATTTGGTATCCTAGTATATACAGAATAATAAGACTAGATGTTTAGAGTTACTTAATATCTCTGAGCCATAGTTTAGTTAATAAAAATAGTTAATATCTCTGAGCCTTATTTTAGTTAATGTATAGTGAAGTCACTTAGTCGTGTCTGACTCTGTGACCCCATGGACTATAGCCCACCAGGCTCCTCCGTCCATGGAATTTTCCAGACAATAATACTAATTAATACTAATTAATGTACAAATACACAATATTTTCTTTATTAGATTATTGTAAAGATGAGATGAAATAAAAACAAATTAAGTACATAATATATTATTTACTCTAGGCATTATAGTATAAAGCAGTTTTCTATAATGAATTAATTTTACATAATTTAAACTTTATATTAATTCAACAATTCCTCATTCACCCTATTTTCCTGGTTTGACCTTTTTAAAAATTGCTGATCCAATGTATTTTTTTTTCCTGCTTCTTCGTATGTCAGGTAACATCTGAATGCATGTAGGACATTTTGGCAACTCCATTTTTCAAAGTTTAATTTGTTATCTCAACCCTAAAGGGAGTGTTCTGCTTGTTGTGTAGGCAATTTATTTCCAAGTAGTTCATCTTGATCCTGCAGAGCTTTGATTTCCAGATTTGTTAGAAGCTGTCTAGACAGTTCTTACCATATAGATAGGATTGCTTTACTCCTGGTAGATAGACTTTCAGAGACCTTAACTGAATACCGAGGGTGGAACAAGGTTTGCTTGTTTGGTAGAACTTTATCATCTCTAAGAACTCTTGTATCATTGGTATCTGCATGTACCTCACAACCTGTAGTGTGTCTCTGCCAGAGCTTGTGGGATCTTTTGCTCATCATTTAGAATTTAATATGGGCCCAAATAATCAAAGCGATCCTCATGTAGACTTCTGGAATTTCTGCTACATGTTGCTGTTTTTCATACTTGGCCCTTCAAATTAGTCATCTAATTGCCATCAAGTCTGTGGTATATTCCCTTTGCTCAGCATACCAACTGTTCTTTGGGGGGCTCTATGTTTCTATTCAGTGATACATTAATTTTCTTAAGCATAAAAATGAAATGAATAGACAGGCATTCCTCATTTTCTTCTCTTCATTTTATTACACTTCACAGATATTGTGTTTTTCACAGACTAAATATTTGTGGCAACCCTATATTCAGCAGGTCTGTAGGCATCATTTTTTTCCAATAGCATTACCTTGTAGTACATCTCTGCCCCACATATTTATAATTATCACAATATTTCAAGCTTTGCCATTATTATCACATTTTATCTCTGTGATCAGAGATCCTTGACTTTACTACTACAGATTGCTATAGTCTCAGATGATGGTTAGCATTTTTTAGCTTTAAATTATTTTCAAATTAGAGTATACATATTATTTTTAGAGCTTTCTTGGTAGCTAAAATGGTAAAAAAAAAAAAATCTGCCTGCAATGCAGGAGACATGGATTCAACCTCTAGTTGAAAGGGTCTACTGGAGAAGAGAAAGGCAACCCACCCCAGTATTCTTGCCTGGAGAATTCCAGGGACAGAGGAACCTGGTGGGCTACAGTCCACCAGGGGTCACAAATAGTTGAACACAATTGAGTAACTAACACATACACACTTTTTAGAAATAACGCTACTGCGCTTTTCTTCTGAGATATTTGCTTCACTGTGGTGGTCTTGAACTGAACCTGCAATGTTTCTAAGATATGCCTTTATTATTCATATCATGTGTTTTCCTTTTCTCAAAAATAATATCCCTCAGTATGTTTTCCATTGTAAAAAATGATTTATCCTTACATTTTTCTAAAATTATTTCATATATTCTGTTCTAAAATTGAATATAGTAGGGGAACCAGAGCTTTCCTGGTGGCACTAGTGGTAAAGAACCTGCCTGCCAATGCAGGAAACATAAGAAACATAGGTTCTAACCCTGGTTGGAAGATGGAGGAAGGCACGCAAACCACTCCAGTATTCTTTCTTGGAGCCTAGCAGGCTACTGTCTGTAGGGTCACAAAGAATAGGTTACAACCCAAAGCCACTTAGCATGCACACACGCAGGGTGCCACTCCAATACATATTATTTTCTTGATATTCAGCCACTGTCTACAAATCAGTATAAGTTCATATCAATGGTAATTTTTTCATCCAGGAAACTGGGCAATAAGATATATTGTTCAAACTGTTTCTTACTGGGAAAGCTTTCCATCTGTGCTGCCATTCAGAAGAAACCTTGTGTGATTCTATAATGTTAGTATTTTACACCAAACCACAAAAAACCAAAACCAAGATCTTTTAATGCTTTAGCCATAAGGGGATTACTGATAAATTCATGAATGCATAGACAACTAGGATATAATTCAGGAGGTGGAGATGTTTGAAGTTATAAATTATCTACATATATAACATTATGTATTCTAATCTTGCTCAGAAAATGTATAGATGTAGGTTTATATTTTATATAAATTATATAAATTTATAGAATTTATTCTCAATCATAGAATGCTGACTATAATTATGAGGCACCTAATCGAATAATGGTTTGGTGAGTCATGTCCTCATTCATGATGTGCAGTTTAGTTCACATGATTATATTGTGTCCTGTGGTTCAGTAAGAATCTATTGCATAAAATGATAAAAGTTGCTTGTAGAAGATAACTTGATTTCACTACAAAGTTTTTATATCCTGACTTCTATTACTGAGGTATGTCAGAGGCTCCACACAGCATTCCTGTATGCAGAGACACTTCTTATACCACTGAGACTATTGGATATTAAACCAAGAAGGGCACCATGGACAATTTCAAATTATTTTTCTACTCTGGAAAGCTTTAAAATTTAGCCTCTAAATGAGTTGAAACAAAGTTCAACATACCATGAACCATCTGTTCTTGTTAATAAAGTTTTACTGGAATATAGTCATATGCATTTGTTTATGCATTATTTATGGTCACTTACACATTACAATGACAGAGTTGAGTAGTGCTGACAGAGATTATATGCCAACAAGTTTTAACTATTTTCTATATAGCTGAGAAACAAAACTGTTGACTCTCAGTTAGATCTTCATAGAAAATATGTTAAAATAGGCCCCAGCAAGTGATATATCTCCCTCTAAGTATTTGATGGGACAATACTCACCAATTATATTTTTCACTTTGTGGAGGCTATTCCAATGCATTCCACACTGTAGATTCCATGAAATTTCACCAGACAATGAGGTTTATAAAATTAACATAGCTAGTGATAAAAGTAATAGATTAAACAATTAAGAGAACAGAGATTATGAGACCAAATAAAGAAATGAGTACCAACTATATTTTGTCTGCATAAGTTGCACTTTGTATTACTTTAAATATGCAAATAAATTGAAAGTAAGAAAGCTGAAAAAAAGATATATCATGCAAATAGCAATCACAAGAAAATCTGGAGTAGCTATATTAATGCCAGGCAAAACTGAAGTTAATAAAAATATTACTTAAGATAAAGATGGCATTTGTAAAAATAAAAGGGAAATAAAAAGATATATACCCCTGATAAGCAAATGACAAAATATGTGAATCAAAAACTGATAGAAATGAAAAGATATTAGATAACTCAGTAATTTACAATACTAATCACATGCTTCACACTTCAATTCCAATAATAAGTAGAGT
>SJYC01065852.1:0-12797 GCA_006408675.1 Madoqua kirkii | reverse complement strand
ACGGATTCTACTGAAGAGACCTATGTGTAGTTAGCGTCATTTTGCATCACTCCCAGTTTGATTTCCTAGGATATTTGTACATGTGTTGTCGGGAAGGTCTGCTGACTTCAAGAATGAGAAATATGTGGTCTTATCTAAAATATCTTCTATCTGGGCAGTCTCAGTCTCTTCCTTTGATTGTCTTGCTTTTTTGTATTGGAACATTAGGCCACAGAAAACCATTTCCAATTGTTCATTTTAGGACCCCATCTATTTCCTGCTTCAGTTTGATTTTACAGAAATCTCTCTACTACAATGTAATTATACCTTGCATTAATCTGGATTCTCCAGAGAAACAGAACCAATAGGATGAGTATTCAGGGGCATACCGAAGCATCACATCCAGAGTGTCAGAATAACTGTTGCATTTGACTCTCATACAGAAAAGAAGCAAGCACAACCCCCGGTAAAAGTCTTCAGGTTCCAGACACAACAGATTTCACATTTAGCAATGTTGTTCTGACCTGTATACTGAATGACATGAAAAGCTGCTACCTTGACTGTCCCCTAGAACAGAAAAAGATTCTAGAGTAATTTCAGAGTATTTCTGGCACCACATTTGGGTAAATTAACAGTGTGATAAAAAGCACTCCTGGAAACCATTAAAAGACATAGTATGACCAAAAATATTATATCAGAACCTACTGTGTGCCAATAAATATCTCATAAAGCTTAATTGTTCCTTCAATTTATTTCACCTTATCCATGTGACCCAAATTCTCTTAGTAGCTTCACCTAACTAACTCTGAGGAAAATGTGATAGTGGGAGGGGGGTTCAGGATTGGGAACACATGTACACCTGTGTTGGATTCATGTTGATGTATGACAAAACCAATACAGTATTGTAAAGTAAAATAAAGTAAAATAATAAAAAAATTAAATTAAAAGAAAATGGAATTTAAAATACTACACTTTTGAAAAATGCATTCAAATATATGTTTCAAAGCACACTGCAAGCAGCCCTTTGAGGGGCTAGGGTGGCATTCACGCATGTTAGGTACCTTGAAGTCTAAGCTTCATTAGTTTTCTGATAAACTTACCTCTCTCATTGCCATTTATTACTTGAAGCAATCTATTATCCTCTGAAATTATTTGATTTGTTGTATAAAGAAAGGAATAAATGACCTTGAAAGCTTTTCCTTTTTATAAGATCCACAAATAATAAATTACATTTCTCATTCTGAAATCAATACTTTAATTAAATTTAATTTCATCTATTAATAATATAGTTTGAGGCAGAACACTTACTGGTCTTATAGCAATGTTTATTATATATTTATTAGCTTGGTGTTTTATTTTGTTTACTTTGACCTATTATCAGAAGCACAAATTAATCAAACTTCAACTGGGCAATCAAGTCATAGAGAATAAACATCACAAGCAAAACAAAGTCTCAAGATAAATTAACATAGAACTAACAAAAATGTATCACATTTTGTGACATATTTTTATTAGTGTCATATCCAATGCGTAACACTAAGAAACATGCCAACTTTTTTGACCCCACTAAGGAAATAACTAATCAAATAGCATAGATAATAACATATATAACATAGCATTCCAAACATGCTGACCTAACAAATCTACAATAGCTCCCATCTATTTAAATGATAAAAGGAGACTAAAATGAAACAAATTTATTAGTTTAGCTAAGTAGTAATAAATGAAGTCACTATCACTCTGCATTTGAAGCAGCTACTAGCTTCTGAATTCTAACAACTTAAAGGCAGGTATTTTTGTGTACTAAACTTAAAATTAATCTTACACACAGAATATATAATATAAACACCTAAATTGCATTTCCTTTTTCTAAGTCAACTAGAATCTACAGTCTTAGAAACTACAATAATTTGGAAGAATTGTATATAAGAAAATAAAAGTATACTTTGTCTCACAGCTCCAAAACTAGAACAAGATGGTCTAGTAAAAACATATCTTCATAGTAGCTGTAGTATATATTTTCTTCACCATTAGCTTGCTGACAAATGTATTTAACCTATTTAGATAGCTAGATGAGATTTAAGCAGATTGAATGATCTATTTATATGTCTTTCTTAGTTCTATAAACATCCCTAAATATTATTTTGGATATAATTGTTGAGGAAAGATTGCTGCCTCTGAGAAGTTAAAGAGCTTTATTTCCTTGATATCTTAAACTTTATATAGAATTATATTTTCTTTTCCTTGCAGGTCAAGAGACACAGTATTAAGTTTATGGACTAATTTGAGCACAATATTTTCATTATTTCCTGAATTTGAACAATAACTTCCTAATTTGTTTCTCTGTCTCTTCGTTTCCTTAAAAGAATACTGCTTCTTCATCCTTGACATTTGCACTTCCATTGGTCAGAGTGCAAAGTAATCTCAGAATTCCAGATTAGTCACATTCTTATGTTTGAAGTTCTTTCAGAAAATTTACTTTTTAGTTAATGTTGTCAGAATGCCATGATTAACATTTAAAAACCTTGTCATGGATTCCTGCAGTTGCTAGAAGTGTGGCCTGATCACCTGTTAGTATTGAGCATGATCCTAGGAAGTTTATCCCAAAATGGAATTTTGAAGAAAAACATTCAGAACTATAGCCTAATGGAAGACATATCAATGATCAAATTTCAATTGTAATTATCCTTGGCATGCTATAGAGATGCACTTGTTAAAATTCTTCCAGTGTGAATTGATATAAGATAGATATAGAAAAGAAACTGTGTTAAGGGAAATGTCAGCCTTTCGGGAGGTTCAACAGAAGCAGTATTTGTAAAGAATATGAAATTGATAATCCTCGCTGGATGTTATTGATTCAGTGCGGAACAGTTATGAGTGATTAACAAGCCATTTTTTCTGATCTGATTATCAAGGTGGTAGAGCTCCAGCAAAAGTTGAATTCTCAGCCCCAGAAAATGCATTGTGCCAAAATCATAAACCTGATTAGAAAATGCTTAGATTCTTCATATCATTCTGGGCATATATGGGTGTATGCACTTAAATTCTGAATTTCCAGGTTTAGTCAAAACCATTTGGGTCTGCAGAAATTACTTGCTGCCCATTGTTTAAGATAATACACTGCATTGCTTGAATACCATTTAGAAGTCCCTTCCTTGCAAGAGAAAACATGATTTCTCAAGAAAATACCACTCCTTCTTGGCAATCCGACTAATAGCTAGAATAATGCACTAGATAATCCTGTTGAGAAAGTGAAAGAAATCATGAGTTTGTTAAGGAATTTGTCAACTGAAAAGAAGTGCACCACCTAAAAATTGAGAATTATGATTTATTTGAAAAGCTTTCTGCAGACTCAAGACCATGAGGCAGCCTCTCAGTCAGTCCGAGTGGCTTCTCTGGAGAGGTTAAGGGAAGAGCCAGGATACATAGCAATTTTTGCAACAAAAACCAGGTAGCCAGAACATCAAAAGATTACTGTTAATAAACAAAATCTGATGCCTCTGTTTAGTAAATTTAGTACTTTTCTATATATGGAAAGATGCAAGAACCTGGGCTCATTGAAAGCTTTCCTCTGATATGCATCTTAAATACTAGGGCTAGCTTGAATTCTCTCAGGTTGCACCATTGGGGACAGCTGCAGTGGCTGATGGTTTGAGAGTTGCTATATCATTTGTTTACTGATATGGCTGGTGACATTTTCATCCATTGACTCTACATCAAAGGAACTGTAGAGCATAGTGTTTAGAGCTCTAGAGTGATAGAGAGGCTGGATCACTGCATGGAAGGATAGGAAAATACCCTGTTGTTATTGTTCAGTTACTCAGCCACATCCAACTCTTTGCAATGATAGACTGCAGCATGCCATCTCTGTCCATCGCCAACTCCAGGAGTTTACCCAAACTCATGTCCATTGACTCAGTAATGCCCTCCAACCATCTTGTCCTCTGTTATCCCCATCTCCTTCTGTGTTCAATTTGTCCCAGCTTTCCAATGAGTCAGCTCTTCACATCAGGTGGCCAAAGTAATGAAACTTCAGCTTCAGCATCAGTTCTTCAAATGGATGTTTAGGATTGATATTCTTTAGAATTGACTGATTTAATTTCCTTGCAGTCTAAGGAAACCTCAGAGTCTTCTCCAACACTGCAGTTCAAAAACATCAATTCTTCAGTGCTCAGCATTATTTATGGTCCAAATCGCACATCTATACATGATTACTGGGAAAAAAAAAATATATATATATATATATATATCTTCGACTATCCAGACCTTTTTTGGAAAAGTAATGTCTGTACTCTTTAATACTCTGACTAGGTTTGTCATAGCTATTTTTTTCAAGGAACAAGCATCTTTTAATTTATGGCTGCAGTCACCATATGCAGTGATTTTGGAGCCCAAAAAAATAAAGCCTTTCATATTTCCACTATTCCCCAAACAATTTGACATGAAGGGATGGGACCAGATGCCATGATCTTAGTTTTTTGAATGTTGAGTTTTAAGCCAGCCTTATCATTTTCCTCTTTCACTTTCATCAAGAGGCTCTTTAGTTCCTACTTGTTTACTGCCACAAGCATGCTGTCATCTGCATATCTAAGGTTATTGATATTTCTCCTAGCAATCTTAATTTCAGTTTTTGCCTCATCCAGCCCAACATTTTTCATGATGTACTCTGAATATGAATTTAATAAGCAAAGTGACAATATGCATCCTTGATGTACTCCTTTCCCAGTTACCAGTCGGCTGTTCTATGTCTGTTTCTAACTTTCTTCTTGACCTGCATAGAGGTTTCACAGAAGGCAGGAAAGGTGGTCTGGCAAGTCTCTCTTGAGGAATTTTCCACAGGTTTCTGTGAGCCACACAGTCAAATACTTTAGTGTAGCTAATATAACAGTAGTAGATGTTTTTCTGAAATTCCCTTGTTTTGTATATGATCCAACAGATGAATTGGCAATTTGATCTCTGATTCCTCTGCCTTTTTATATCCAGCTTAAATATCTGTAGGGGCTTCCCTGGTTGCTCAGAGGTTAAAGCGTCTGCCTGGAATGTGGGAGACCCGGGTTCGATCCCTGTGTTGGGAAGATTCCCTGGAGAAGGAAATGGCAACCCACTCCAGTACTCTTGCCTGGAGAATCCCATGGAGAGAGGAGACTGATAGGCTACAGTCCATGGGGTCGCAAAGAGTTGGACACGACTGAGCGACTTTACTTACTTAACTTAAATATCTGTAAGTTCACATACTGTTGAATTCTCACTTGGAGGATTTTGAGCACTACTTTGCTAGCATGCGAGATAAGTGCAATTGTGCAGCAGTTTGAACATTCTTTGACATTACCTTTCTTTGGGATTGAAATGAAAACTGACTTTTTCCAGTCTTGTGACCATTGCTGAATTTTCCAAATTTGCTAGCATATAGAGAGGAGAACTTTCACATTATCATCTTTTAGAATTTGAAATAACTCAGCTGGAATACCATCACCTCTACTAACTTTTTCCATCACCTCCACAACACTGTACACAAGAATATATCTTCTGTGCTGTGTGCTCTGCTAAGTCACTTCAGTCATGTCTGGCTCTGTGATGCCATGAGCTGTAGCCTGCCAGCATCCTCTGCCCATGGAATTCTCGAGGCAAGAATACTGGAGTGGATTACCATTTTCTCCTCCAGGGGATCTCCCCAATCCAGGGATCAAACCTGTGTCTCCTGCATTGTAGATGAATTCTTTATTACTGAGCCACCAGGGGAACCCTAGCAAGAACATATAATAATGATTAATCCAGTTATTTCTCAAAGGGATTTATAGCTGTTGAATAGTTTAACAATAGCCTAGAAAAGAGGAATACTCAAAGACTACACAAACTTTAATATGAAATAAGTGGCTTGATGTTCAGTTAAGTTCAGTCACTTAGTTGTGTCTGACTCTTTGTGACCCCATGAATTGCAGCACAGCAGGCTTCCCTGTTCATCACCAACTCCCAGAGTTCACTCAGACTCATGCCCATCGAGTTCATGATGCCATCAGGCCATCTCATCCTCTGGCTTCCTCTTTTCCTCCTGCCCCCAATCCCTCCCAGCATCAAAGTCCTTTCCAATGAGTCAACTCTTCGCAGGAGGTGGCCTAAGTACTGGAGTTTCAGCTTTAGCATCATTCCTTCCAAAGAAATTCCAGGGTTGATCTCTTTCAGAATGGACTGGTTAGATCTCCTTGCAGTCCAAGAGACTCTCAAGAATCTTCTTCAACACCACAATTCAAAAGCATCAATTCTTCGGTGTTCAGCCTTCTTCACAGTCCAACTCTCACATTCATACATGACCACAGGAAAACCCATAGCCTTGACTAGATGGACCTTAGTCGGCAAAGTAATATCTCTGCTTTTGAATATGCTGTCTAGGTTGGTCATAACTTTTCTTCCAAGGAGAGAGTGTTTTTAATTTCATTTCATGTCTGCAATGTTGGGTACCTGGAAAAGTGAATTGCGATTTTAGCCATCCTCTCCATTAAGATATGCAAAGGTCATTGCCAAATGCATTCAAACCATATAATAAATAAAGCCCTAGAACAGGCATGGCTCACAGGGGTTAACAGGTCTACAGGATTTCTTGATGGTGATTTCCTTGGTATCAAAATGCATAATCCTTGCTGGTTTGTATCCTTGCTCATATACAGAATTCCCACATTGTGTCCTTAATCTGTAAGGTAAATAATTCTAGGGAAAAGTCCAAGTGAAAGTCTCAGAAATGAGCCTTCCTCCCATGAAGATAGTAAATACAGAGCAATAAAGGGACTGAAGCCACTTTTTAGGCCTAATGGGTGCTAAAATTGTGGCCTTATTATTTTTCCATTCATTCAATAATCTGGCACCTACAAAAGTCAGATATATCCTTCAGTTCAGTTCAGTTCAGTCGCTCAGTCATGTCCAACTCTTTGTGACCCCATGAATCGCAGCACGCCAGGCCTCCCTGTCCATCACCATCCCCTGGAGTTCACTCAGACTCACATCTATCGAGTTGGTGATGCCACTCAACCATCTCATCCTCTGTCGTCCCCTTTTCCTCTTGCCCCCAATCCCTCCAGGCATCAGAGTCTTTTCCAATGAATCAACTCTTCTCATGAGATGGCCAAAGTACTGGAGTTTCAGCTTCAGCATCATTCCTTCCAAAGAACACCCAAGGCTGATCTCCTTTAGAATGGACTGGTTGGATCTCCTTGCAGTCCAAGGGACTTTCAAGAGTCTTCTCCAACACCACAGTTCAAAAGCATCAATTCATCTGTGCTCAGCTTTCTTCACAGTCCAGCTCTCACATCCATACATGACTACTGGAAAAACCATAGCCTTGACTAGATGAATCTTTGTTGGCAAAGTAATGTCTCTGCTTTTCAATATGCTATCTAGGTTGGTCATAATTTTCCTTCCAAGGAGTAAGCATCTTTTAATTTCATGGCTGCAATCACCATCTGCATTGATTTTGGAGACCCCCAAAATAAAGTCTGACACTGTTTCCACTCTTTCCCCATCTATTTCCCATGAAGTGATGGGGCCAGATGCCATGATCTTAGTTTTCTAAATGTTGATCTTTAAGCCAACTTTTTCACTCTCCTCTTTCACTTTCATCAAGAGGCTTTTTAGTTCCTCTTCACTTTCTGCCATAAGGGTATATCTTTACAGATAGCAAAGTGCAGTATCACAAACTCAAATGTCTGCCTCAATCACAGTACATGCTCCAGTGATGTTATACTCACTGAAGAATAGTAACAGGCTCCTGTAGATTGTATATGTGTGCTGTGCTTGGTCACTCTGTCATATCCGACTCTTTGTGACCCCATGGACTGTATCCCACCTAGCTCCTCTATCCATGGGGTTTCTCCAGGCAAGAATACTGGAGTGGGTTGTTGTGCCCTCCTCTGGGGGATTTTCTCAACCTAGGGTTTGAACCTTGGTCTCCCATATTACAGGCAGATTCTTTACTGTCTGAGCCAATTAACTGGGCAAAGGAGTCCTGTTTCACTGAAGTCACGTGATTCAGAAGAAGCAAAAGCAATTTGCATCTATATGGTATATTAGTTTTCTGGGGCTGCTTTAACATATCACCACAAACCAGAAACTTACTCTTTCATAGCTCTGGAAGACTGAAGTCTGAAATGAAGGTGTCAGCAAAGTTGGTCATTTCTAAAAGGTCTCGGAGAGAATCAGTTCCATGTCGCTTTCCTAGATTTTGGTGATTACTGCAATATCTGTCATTTCTTGACTTACAGATGCCGTCACTCTTATCAGTTCAGTTCAGTTCAGTCATCAGTCGTGTCCGACTTTTTATGACCCCATGAATTGCAGCATGCCAGTCCTCCCTATCCATCATCAACTCCCGGAGTTCACTCAGACTCACATCCATCAAGTCAGTGATTCCATCCAGCCGGTTCTGTATTTACATATTCAAAATTATCTCTGTTTCTCTTTTTATCAGCATAGCAGTTATTGGATTAGAGCCTACCCTGATCCAGTTGGGACCTTATTTTAACTTACTAATCACATTTACAAAGATTCTATTTCTGAATAAGGTAACATTTCCACGTCCTGGATAGCTGTGAAATTTAAGGGACTTATTAGTCAACCTAGAACACTTGATATTGTTTGCAGTATACATTTTCAGTCCTGACCTGGTAAAATTTTACTCCTAAGGGAAACTCTACCATTTAGAAATTTCAAAAAATACACATCCATTGTTTGATTGTATGGGTAACACAATTTACTGAATGATAGCATCTTCTTAAAAGACTGTGTTTGCTATGACCAGTGCATTCTCTTGATAAAACTCTGTTAACCATTACCTTGCTTCATTTTGTAGATGAGAACAAGTGTAAAGAATGACAGATTTTATTTTCTTGGGCTGCAAAATCATTGCAGATGGTGACAGAAGTGATAAAATTATAAGACACTTGCTTCTTGGAAGAAGAGCTATGACAAACCTAGACAGTATATTCAAAACTACAGACATCACTTTGACAACAAAGGTTCATATAGTCAAAGCTATAATTTTTCCTGTAGTCCTGTATGGATATGGAGGTGGACCATAAAAAAGGCAGGGTGCCAAAAGAAGAATTGACTCTTTTGAGTTCATTGCAGCACTGTTTATAATGGCCAGGACATGGAACCAACCTAGATGTCCATCAGCAGATGAATGGATAAGAAAGCTGTGGTACATATACTCAATGGAGTATTACTCAGCCATTTTGAATCAGTTCTAATGAGGTGGATGAAACTGGAGCCGATTATACAGAGTGAAGTAAGTCAGAAAGAAAAATACCAATACAATATACTAAAGCATATATATGGAATTTAGAAAGATGGTAATGATAACCCTGTATGCGAGATAGCAAAAGAGACACAGATATATGGAAGTCTTTTGGACTCTGTGGGAGAGGGAGAGGGAGAGGGTGGGATGATTTGGGAGAATGACATTGAAACATGTATAATATTATATATGAAATGAATCACCAGTCCAGGTTTGATGCATGATACTGGATGCTTGGGGCTGGTGCACTAAGACAAACCAGAGGGATGGTATGGGGAAGGAGGAGAGAGGGGGGTTCAGGATGGGGAACACGTGCAAACCTGTGGCAGATTCATGTTGATGTATGACTGGAAAAACCAATACAGTAAAGTAATTAACCTCCAATTAAAATAAATAAATAAATTCATATTTTAAAAAAAGAAGAAGACTCTTGAGAGTCCCTTGGACTGAAAGGAAATCAAACCAATGAATCCTAAAGGAAATCAACCCTGAATATTCATTGGAAGAGTTGATGTTAAAGCTGAAGCCCCAATATTTTGGCCACCTGATGCAAAGAACTAACTCATCCACCTAGCTCCTCTATCCATGGGGTTTCTCCAGGCAAGAATACTGGAGTGGGTTGTTGTGCCCTCCTCTGGGGGATTTTCTCAACCTAGGGTTTGAACCTTGGTCTCCCATATTACAGGCAGATTCTTTACTGTCTGAGCCAATTAACTGGGCAAAGGAGTCCTGTTTCACTGAAGTCACGTGATTCAGAAGAAGCAAAAGCAATTTGCATCTATATGGTATATTAGTTTTCTGGGGCTGCTTTAACATATCACCACAAACCAGAAACTTACTCTTTCATAGCTCTGGAAGACTGAAGTCTGAAATGAAGGTGTCAGCAAAGTTGGTCATTTCTAAAAGGTCTCGGAGAGAATCAGTTCCATGTCGCTTTCCTAGATTTTGGTGATTACTGCAATATCTGTCATTTCTTGACTTACAGATGCCGTCACTCTTATCAGTTCAGTTCAGTTCAGTCATCAGTCGTGTCCGACTTTTTATGACCCCATGAATTGCAGCATGCCAGTCCTCCCTATCCATCATCAACTCCCGGAGTTCACTCAGACTCACATCCATCAAGTCAGTGATTCCATCCAGCCGGTTCTGTATTTACATATTCAAAATTATCTCTGTTTCTCTTTTTATCAGCATAGCAGTTATTGGATTAGAGCCTACCCTGATCCAGTTGGGACCTTATTTTAACTTACTAATCACATTTACAAAGATTCTATTTCTGAATAAGGTAACATTTCCACGTCCTGGATAGCTGTGAAATTTAAGGGACTTATTAGTCAACCTAGAACACTTGATATTGTTTGCAGTATACATTTTCAGTCCTGACCTGGTAAAATTTTACTCCTAAGGGAAACTCTACCATTTAGAAATTTCAAAAAATACACATCCATTGTTTGATTGTATGGGTAACACAATTTACTGAATGATAGCATCTTCTTAAAAGACTGTGTTTGCTATGACCAGTGCATTCTCTTGATAAAACTCTGTTAACCATTACCTTGCTTCATTTTGTAGATGAGAACAAGTGTAAAGAATGACAGATTTTATTTTCTTGGGCTGCAAAATCATTGCAGATGGTGACAGAAGTGATAAAATTATAAGACACTTGCTTCTTGGAAGAAGAGCTATGACAAACCTAGACAGTATATTCAAAACTACAGACATCACTTTGACAACAAAGGTTCATATAGTCAAAGCTATAATTTTTCCTGTAGTCCTGTATGGATATGGAGGTGGACCATAAAAAAGGCAGGGTGCCAAAAGAAGAATTGACTCTTTTGAGTTCATTGCAGCACTGTTTATAATGGCCAGGACATGGAACCAACCTAGATGTCCATCAGCAGATGAATGGATAAGAAAGCTGTGGTACATATACTCAATGGAGTATTACTCAGCCATTTTGAATCAGTTCTAATGAGGTGGATGAAACTGGAGCCGATTATACAGAGTGAAGTAAGTCAGAAAGAAAAATACCAATACAATATACTAAAGCATATATATGGAATTTAGAAAGATGGTAATGATAACCCTGTATGCGAGATAGCAAAAGAGACACAGATATATGGAAGTCTTTTGGACTCTGTGGGAGAGGGAGAGGGAGAGGGTGGGATGATTTGGGAGAATGACATTGAAACATGTATAATATTATATATGAAATGAATCACCAGTCCAGGTTTGATGCATGATACTGGATGCTTGGGGCTGGTGCACTAAGACAAACCAGAGGGATGGTATGGGGAAGGAGGAGAGAGGGGGGTTCAGGATGGGGAACACGTGCAAACCTGTGGCAGATTCATGTTGATGTATGACTGGAAAAACCAATACAGTAAAGTAATTAACCTCCAATTAAAATAAATAAATAAATTCATATTTTAAAAAAAGAAGAAGACTCTTGAGAGTCCCTTGGACTGAAAGGAAATCAAACCAATGAATCCTAAAGGAAATCAACCCTGAATATTCATTGGAAGAGTTGATGTTAAAGCTGAAGCCCCAATATTTTGGCCACCTGATGCAAAGAACTAACTCATTGGAAAACACCCTGATGCTAGGAAAGATTGAAGGCAAGAGGGGGAAAGGGTGGCAGAGGATGAGATGGTAAGCTAATATCACTGACTCAATGGACATGAGTTTGCGCAAACTCTGGAAAACAGTTAAGGACAGGGAAAAGCCTGGCATGCTGTAGTTCATGGGGTTTCAAAGAGTGGGAGATAATTTAGTGACTGAAAATAACGTGTTGTTATATAAGCAAGAAATAACAAGAATATTTGAGTCTTCTGAAATACATATGTGCTTCATAGAGTGGGAACTGAGCTCTATGAAATTTTGGAGGGTAGCTTTATTTTTAGGTTTTAGTTAATTTTTAAATTGAAGTGTAGTTTATTTGGTCTTGCCTGGTAGCTCAGTTGATAAAGTATCTGGAGTTCAATCCTTGAGTCATAAAGATTCCCTGGAGAAGGAAATGGCAACCCACACCAGGGTTCTTGCCTGAGAAATCACATGATCAGAAGAGCCTGGCAGGCTACGGTCCATGGGGTTGTAAGAGTTGGCCTCAACTTAGCAACTAAACCACCACCACCACCACAACTGATGTACCACATCATATTACCTACATATTACCTACCATACCAATCACATTCTTATTGTATAACAACTCAGTATTTTTATAGATTATACTCCATTTAAAGTCACTACAAAATATTGGCTATATTTTCCTGTGTGATACAATACATCTCTATAGCTTATCCATTTTATACATAGCATAAAATGCCTCTCAATCACCTACTTTCATCCCAACTTTCCCCTCCCTCCCTCCCTGATCCCACTGGTAACTACTAGTCTGTTCTGTATACCTGTGAATCTGTTTCTGCTTTGCTATATTCATTATTTTCTTTTATATTTTTTAGATTCCATCTTTAAGTGATAATATACAATATTTGTCTTTCTCTGTCGGACAAATTTCATTAAATATAATACCATT
>SJYC01065851.1:0-10364 GCA_006408675.1 Madoqua kirkii | reverse complement strand
TCTTTCAAATGGCAGAATTTCTTTCTTTTATATGATGGTATATTATTTCCATTACATACATTTGTTGATGGATACTTAGGTTGATTCCATATCTTCACTATTGTAAATGATGCTGCTGTGAACATTAGAGTGGATATTTCTTTTGAATTAGTGTTTTCTTTAAATATATACCTTAGAATTGCTGTATCATAGAGTAGTTTTATTTTTAGTTTTCAAAAAAAATGATAATCAAATATTTCCTATCATATCAGTAAACCAAGAAATCTCAGTCATCAACAATTGCAGCCCTACAACTTGAATCACTGAGCCCTGATAAATTCAGATAGGAAAAGCATACCTGCAATCTAGCAGCCATCAGACTGTAGCCACTCCTTATCATGAACCCTTAGAAAACTCAGGGCGTGAAAACACAGGATATTGGCTGAAACAAGTGAGGTGCATATCAAAGGAATGATTGCAGTGAGCGCAGACACTTTCATCTTACCATACATAGAAAAGCACTAAATTCTTTAACTTGGCATACCTGGTTTCTTCAGTTAACATTAATATTTTGATGTTCCTGACTACCTACCCTTGCAGGAGCTGCAAAGCCCCTATACATCCTAGCTCCTTGCTCATCTCCTCAGAGCAGTTTATGACAGTTATCTAATATGCTGTCTCCCGAACTGCAGTCCTCATTTTGCTGCAAATAAAATTTAGCTCACAACTGTCACATTGTGCATTTGTTTAAAAGCCAATAGGAACCTCCATACTATTTTCATAGTGGTTGCACCAATATACCTTCCCAACAACAGTATATTAGGATTCCTTTTCTCCACATACCCACCAAAGTTTCTTGTTTTTAGACTTTGTGACAATAGACTGCATGACAGGTGCGGGATGATATCTCATTATAGTTTTAATTTGCATCATTATGATTACCGAAAATGTTGAGCAACTTTTCATATGCCTATTGGCCATCAGTGTATTTTCTTTGGAAAAATGTCTGTTTAGTCCCTTTGGCCATTTTTTAATCAAACTGTTGGTTTTCTGAGGTTCAATTTTATACATTTTTAGGTTTTAGTCATGTAAGTAATGGAGAATGCAGAAACCTTGTATCCAAAGAAACACAATAACAATAACAAAAGCTAACTATTTAATTTCTCAGTCCCTAAAGTTGGCTTAAAGCTCAACATTTAGAAAATGAAGATCATGGCATCCAGTCCCATCACTTCATGGGAAATAGATGAGGAAACAGTGGAAACAGTGTCAGACTTTATTTTTTGGGGATCCAAAATCACTGCAGATGGTGACTGCAGCCATGAAATTAAAAGACGCTTACTCTTTGGAAGAAAAGTTATTACTAACCTAGATAGCATATTCAAAAGCAGAGATATTACTTTGCCGACTAAAGTCCATCTAGTCAAGGCTATGGTTTTTCCTGTGGTCATGTATGGATGTGAGAGTTGGACTGTGAAGAAGGCTGAGCGCTGAAGAATTGATGCTTTTGAACTGTGGTGTTGGAGAAGACTCTTGAGAGTCCCTTGGACTGCAAGGAGATCCAACCAGTCCATTCTGAAGGAGATCAGCCCTGGGATTTCTTCGGAAGGAATGATGCTAAAGCTGAAAGTCCAGCACTTAGGCCACCTCATGTGAACAGTTAACTCATTGGAAAAGACTCTGATGCTGGGAGGGATTGGGGGCAAGAGTAGAAGGGGACAACAGAGGATGAGATGACTGGATGGCATTATTGACTCAATGGACATGAGTCTGAATGAACTCCGGGAGTTGGTGATGGACAGGGAGGCTTGGGGTGCTGTGATTCATGGGGTCACAGAGTCGGGCATGACTGAGTGACTGAACTGACTGACTGACCAATAAGATGTAATTCTATCTTGAACTCTCTAAAGGTGGCATATGTCACACTTGGCGAGGCACTTCTAATCTATTTGTCAGGTTTTTAAAAGGCCTACAAGAGAAGGTCATTCCACTACAGACCAATCTGTGGTGCAAGTAGCTTGCCTGTTGGGAAATAATTACCTTTCAGACTCTGTAAATGTAAAATTATGTGTGGTGAATATACATGTTATATGGAGCTCATATTGTTGTTCTTCAGTTTCTAAGTAGTTGCCAACTATTTCTGACCCCATGGACTGCAACATGACAGACATCCCTGTCCTCCACTATCTCCCAGAGATTGCTCAAGGTCATGTCCATAAAGTTGGTGAGTCTTTCTAACCATCTCATCATCTGCTGCCCTCTTCTCATTTTGCCTTCAATCTTTCCTAGCATCAGGGTCTTTTCCAATGATTTGATTCTTCATATCAGGTGACCAAAGGACTGAGGCTTCAACTTCAGCATCAGTCATTCCAAAGAATACTTAGAGTTGATTTCCTTTAGGATTGACTGGTATGGAACTCACACACAGCAAGACAAAAATAGCAGAATCAAAAGGGAGACACCTAGGTATTTTAAAAAGCAGCAGAAGAATAAAAAGCTTTTGTAATAACACAGAAATACAGATAAAGAGCATGAAGAGTGTCACAGGAAAGCTTTTCTGGCAAATAAATTCTCAGGCAGAAATTAAGATACAACAGACTTACCAGAAAGGATTCTATGGAAACTAATCTATAAAGGAGTGAGGAAAAAAGGAATGGGTATAAAGGACAGATGAATGCCTACACAGTTAGACGGAGTCCACAGTTATTGTAGTAGGGAGCTGTGGAGATGGGTTCAGTCAGTCAGTCAGTCAGTTCAGTTGCTCAGTTGTGTTCAACTCTATATAGCGCGATGAACTGAAAAACACCAGGCTTCCCTGTCCATCGCCATCTCCTGAAGCTTGCTCAAACTCATGTCCATAGAGTTGGTGATGCCATCCGACCATCTCCTCCTCTGTCATCCTCCTCATGCCCTCAATCTTTTCCAGCAGGCTCTTTCTAATGAGACAGATTTTCACTTCAGGTACCCAAAATATTGGAGCTTCAGCATCAGTTTTTCCAATGAATATTTAGGACTGATTTTCTTTAAGATTGACTGGTTTGATCTCCTTACAGTCCAAGGGACTCTCAAGAGTCTTCTCCAACACCACAGTTCAAAAACATCAGTCCTCCAACGCTCAGCTTTCTTTATAGTTCAGCTCTCACATCTATACATTACTACTGGAAAAAAACATAGCTTTGACTAGACGGACTTTGGAGGCAAAGTAATGTCTCTGCTTTTAATATGCTATGTAGGTTTATCATACATGTTCTTCCAAAGAACAAGCATCTTTTAATTTCATGGCTGCAGTCACCATCTGCAGTGTTTTTGGAGCTTGAGAAAATAAAGTCTGTCACTGTTTCCCCATCTGTCTGACATGTAGTAATGGGACTGGATGATCGTCATTTTTTTAATGTAGAGTTTTAAGCCAGCTATGCCACTCTATTCTTTCACTTTCATCAAGAGGCTCCTAAGTTCCTTTTTGCTTTCTGCCATAAGGTTGGTGTCATCTGCATATGTGAGGTTACTGATACTCCTTCTGGCAATCTTGTTTCTAGCTTGAGCTTCATCCAGCCCGGCATTTCACAGGATGAGCTCTGCAGGTAAGTTAAATAAGCAGGGTGACAATATACAGTCATGATGTACTACTTTTCCAATTTTGAACCAGTCCACTGTTCCAAGTCTGGTTCTAACTATTGCTTCTTGACCTGTATACAGATTTTACAGAAGGCAGGTCAGGTGGTCTCGTAGTTCCATCTCTTGAAGAATTTTTCACAGAAATTGTAATCCAAAGTCAAAGGCTTTGGCCTAGTCAATGAAGCAGATGGTTTTTCTGAATTTATTTTGCTTTCTCTATGATCCAGCAAGTGTTGGCTATTTGATCTCTTGTTCCCCAGCCTTTTCTAAAAGCAGCTTAAACATCTGAAGTTCTTTGTGTACATACCATTGAAGCCTAGCTTGGAGAATATTGAGCATTACTTTGCTATTGTGTGAAATGAATGCAATTGTGCAATGGTTTGAATGTTGTTTACCATATATTTTCTTTGGGATTGAAATGAAAACTGACCTTTTCCAGCCCTGTGACCACTGCTGAGTTTTCCAAATTTCCTTTCTTATTTAGTGCAGCACTTTCACAGCATCATCTTTTGGGATTTGGAATAACTCAACTGGAATTCCATTACCTCCACTAGGTTTGCTTATGCTGATGCTTCCTAATGCACACTTGACTTCACATTCTAGGATGTCTGGCTCTAGGTGAGTAATCATACTATCGTAGTTATCTGAGTGGTGAATATATTTTTATATAGTTCTTCTGTGTATTTTTGCCACATCTTCTTAACAGCTTTTGCTTCTGTTAGGTGCATACTGTACGTTTCTGTACGTTATGATGCCATCTTCCGTGAAGTATTCCCTTCAGTTCAGTCACTCAGTCCTGTGCGACTATGCTACCCCATGAACTGCAGTACGTCAGGACACCCTGTCCATCAGCAACTCCAGGAGATTACCCAAATTCACGTCCATTGAGTCAGTGATGCCATCCATCCATTTCATCCTCTGTCATCCCCTCTTCCTCCTAATTTCAATCTTTCCCAGAACCAGGATCTTTTCAAATGAGTCAATTCTTCACATCAGGTAACCAAGATATTGGCGTTTCAGCTTCAGCATCAGTCTTTCCAATGAACACCCAGGAGAGATCTCCTTTAGAATGGACAGGTTGGATTTCCTTGCAATCCAAGGGACTCTCAAGAGTCTTCTCCAACATCACAGTTTAAAAGCATCAATTCCTTGTCACTCAGCTTTCTTTATAGTCCAAATCTCACATCCATACATGACTACTGGGAAACAAACAAACAAACAAACATAGCATTAACTAGATGGACCTTTGCTGACAAATAATGTCTCTGCTTTTTAATATGCTATCTAAGTTGCTCATAACTTTCCTAAAAGGAATAAGTGCCTTTTAATTTCATGGCTGCAATCACCATCTGTAGTGATTTCGGAGCTCCCCAAAATAAAGCCAGCCACTGCTGCCACTGTTTCCCCATCTATTTTCCATGAAGTGATGGGACCGGATGCCATGATCTTCATTTTCTGAGTGTTGAGCTTAAGCCAACTTTTTCACTCTTATCTTTCACTTTCATCAGGAGGCTTTTTAGCTCCTCTTTGCTTTCTGCCATAAGGGTGGTGTCATCTGCATATCTGAGGTTATTGATATTTCTCCTGGCAATCTTGATTCCAGCTTATGGCTTCTTCCATCCCAGCATTTCTCATGATGTACTCTGCATAGAAGTTAAATAAGCAGGGTGACAATATACAGAATTAGCGTACTCCTTTTCCTATGAGGAACCAGTTTGTTTCACGTCCAGTTCTGACTGTTGCTTCCTGACCTGCATACAGATTTCTCAAGAGGTGTGTCAGGTTGTCTGGTATTCCCATCTCTGTTAGAATTGTCCACAGTTTGTGTGATCCAAACAGTCAAAAATTTTGGCATAGTCAATAAAGCAGAATTAGACGTTTTTCTGGAACTCTCTTGTTTTATTGATGATCTTGTGAATGTTGGCAACTTGATCTCTGGTTCCTCTACCTTTTCTAAAACCATATTTAACATTCAGAATTCCCCAGTTCACATATTGTTGAAGCCTCTCTTGGATAATTTTGAGCATTGCTTACTAGCATTAGAGATTAATGGAACTATGCAGCAGTTTGAGCATTCTTGGGCATTGTCTTTCTTGGAGATTCCCTGGTGGCTCAAACGATAAAGCATCTGTCTAAAATGTGGGAGACCAAGGTTCAATCCCTGGGTCAGAAAGATCTCCTGGAGAAGGAAATGGCAACCCAATCCAGTGTTTTTGCCTGGAAAATCCCATGGATGGAGCCGCCTGGTCGGCTACAGTCCATGGGGATGCAAAGAGTCCGACACAACTAAGTGACTTCACTTTAACTTTCAGTTTTCTTTCAGACTGGAATAAAAACTGATATTTTCCAGTCCTATAGCCACTGCTGCTTTTTCCAAATATTCTGGCATATTGAGTACAGCACTTTCACAGCATCATCTTTTAGTATTTGTGTTATCTCAACTGGAATTCTATCACCTCCACTAGCTTTGTTCATCATGATGCTTCCTAAGGCCCATCTGACTTTGCACTTCAGGATGTCTGGCTCCAGGTGAGTGATCACACCACTGTAGTTTTCTGGATCCTTACGATTTTTTTGGGTATAGTTTTTCAGTGCATTTTTGCCACCTCTTATTGCCTTCTGTTTCTGTTAGGTCCATACCATTTCTGTCCTTTATTGTGTCCATCTTCTGTCCTTTATTGTGTCCAAGAAAATTCCTCTAATTTTCTTGAAGAGATCTCTAGTCTTTCCCATTCTATCGTGTTCCTCTGTTTCTTTGCATTGACATTTAGGAAGGCTTTCCCATGTCTCCTTGCTATTCTTTTGGAACTATGCATTCAGAAAGATATATATATCCTTTTCTCCTTGCCTTTTTGAGAAACAAGTACTGGGTCGATAGGAAATATTGTTTTATTCAGGAGGCAGGCAACCTGAGGAGAAGGCAGATTCCTATCCCAGAACAAACTCTGAAGATTCTGCCAAATATTCTTAAGATATCACTGCTGTTAACGTGCTGCCATTCAATTTTCTTTTCTTCTTTCCTTGATATGTTTCAGAGCTGCATGGTAATATGCTCATTCTCTCAGCCTTCCCATGGTCCCTCTATATTTCCCATCACAGAGGTTTCCCATAATAAATGTCTTACACGTTCTTCTGGACTAACACACCCTCCCCTTTGCATCACTGTTCCTTTCTTCCTTTTTATGGATTTTTAAAGGAAAATTTTCAATGTAGATCATTTTTAAAACCTTTAATTTATTACAGTATTGTTTGTGCTTCTAGTTTTGGCTTTTTGGCCATGAGGTAAGTGGGTCTTAGCTCCCTGACAAGGTGTCAACCCCACACCACTGCATTGGAAGGCAAAGTCATAACCCCTGAACCAGTGGGAGGTCCCGGTATCACTCTTTCCAACATCTCAATTAAAAGTTTTTAACCTTACTAGGACTTATAATTATTTGACTTCATAACCAATCCCCTGACTTCCATTGTTATGCAATTCCCAGTATCCTTATTTATATTCACTCCCTTGGGTTTCCCTTGTGGCTCAGCTTTTGGTAAAGAATCTGCCTGCAATGCGTGAGATCTGGGTTTAACCCCTGGGTTGGAAAGATCTCCTGGAGAAGAGAAAGGCTATCCATTTCAGTATTCTTTCCTGGAAAATTCCATGGACTGTATAGACCGTGGGGTTGCAAAGAGTTGGACATGACTGATCAACTTGCACTTTCACTTTGTATAATCCTCAAATTTTCTCTTCCTTATATCAACTCAGTCTCTGGATTACATCATTCCTCAAACTATGACTTTAAAATCATGCCTCTGCATATGTATACCAACCTTAAACTACTTTCTTTGTAAATCCAATAACATTGAAGAAATTTCCCTTTTACTGTCTAATAGGGATAGCAAATTTAATACATTAAAAATTGAACTCGATTCAGCTGGCAACGTGATTCTCTTACAATCTTTCTGATTTTCAGTAATTAGCAACTTAACTTATACAGCTGCCTGGATTGAAATTATTTTTTTCTTTCACATCCTGAAATTCCAAAATCTGACCAGTTCACAGCCTCTTCATCGTTACGTACCAGTCTAAAACATAACAATTTCTTACCTTCATTACTATAATCACTTCCTAATTAGTATGCTTTGTTCTACTCTTGCCTTCCTAAAGTCTAGCCTCATCACTGTAACCAGAGTGATCCTCTTGGAATGGACGTTAGATAACTTCCCTGCTTAAATCTTCCTTTGCAGACAAGATCCTTCAGATAATCTGTGCCCTCTTGAGACCAGTCTCTCTGACTAGATCTCCAACTACTCCTGCCTCTTTCATTTACCCCTAAAACACAGGACTCCTTGATATTACTGACATAAACTGGGTATATTTCTCTTTTTAGATCTTTGCACTTACTCTTTTCTCTGAATAATGCTTTTTTCTTTGAATATTCATATTGCTACCTCCCTATCTTCATTAAAGTTTTCCTTAAATCTTGCCTTCAATGACATTTCCTAAAAATTGTTATAAAAATCACTCTTCCAGCCTGAGATTTTGCATGATGTACTGTGTATAAGTTAAATAAGTTTAACTTATGAGCTTATAAGTTTATTTAACAGGGTGATAATATATAACTTTGATGTTTTCCTTTCCCAATTTAACGAGTCTGTTGTTCTATATTAGGTTCTAACTGTGGCTTCTTGACCCACATACAGTTTTCTCAGAAGACAAGTAAGGTGGTCTGGTATTCTCATCTCTTTAAGAATTTTCCATAATATGCTATGATTCACACAATCAGGCTTGGATGGTACAGAATCTGCTTGCAATGTGGGAGAGCGGGGTTGATTCCTTGGTCAGGAGGCTCCCCTGGAGAATGAAATGGCAACCCATATCAGTATTCTCGGAAAATTCTGGAGAATTCCATGGACAGAGGTGCCTGGTGGGCTGCAGTCAGTGAGGTCACAAGAGTCAGATACCATTTAGCAACTAAGACTTTCACTTTTTGTGCAAAGGCTTTCTTATAGCCAATGAAGCAGAAATGGATGTGGTTTTGTTTTTGTTTTTTTTTCCTGAAAGTCCCTTGCTTTGTCAATGATTCAACAATTGTTGGCAGTTTGATCTCTGTTTCCTCTGCCTTAAGATCCATCTTGAACATCTTGAAGTTCTCAGTACATATACTGCTGAAAGCTAGCTTGAAGGATTTTGAGCATAACCTCACTAGCATGGGAAATGAACACATTTGTTTGGTACTTTGAACATCCTTTGGCATTGCCATTCTCTGGGATTGGAATGAAAACTCCTTTTCTAGTCCTGAGCCACTGTTGAACTTTTCAAATTTGCTGGCATATTGAGTATGGCACCTTAATGATATCACATTTTAGAATTTGAAATAGCTCAACTGGAATTCCGTTACCTCTGTTAGCATTGTTCATTGTTCGCAGTAATGCTTCCTAGGGCCCACTTGGCTTCATAATCCCAGATGTCTGTTTCTAGGTAAGTGACCATGCTGTCATGGTTATCCCAGTCATAAAGGCCTTTTTGGTATAGTTCTTTTGTATATTCTTGCCACTGTTTCTTAATATCTTTTTCTGTTAGGTTTTTACTGTTTTGGTCCTTTATCATGCCTATCCTTGTATAAAGTGTTCCCTTGATATTTCCAACAATTTTCTTGAAGAGATCTTTTGTCCTTCCCATTCTATTGTTTCCCTATTTTTCACCTCCATTGTATAATCATAAGGTGTTTGATTTAAGTCATATCTGAATGGCCTAGTGTTTTCCCTATTTTCTTAAATTGGGGCTTGAATTTTCCCATAAGAAGTTGATAATCTGAGTCACAGTCAGCTCTACAGCTCTTGTTTTTGCTGACGGTGTACAGCTTCTCCATTTTTGGGTGCCAAGAATGTATTCATTCTGATTTGGGTATTAACCATTTGGTGATGTTCATGTGTAGAGTCATCTCTTGTGTTTGTTGCAAATGGTGTTTACCAATGCCAGTGTGTTCTCTTGGCAAAGCTCTGTTAGTCTTTGGCCTGCATCATTTTGTACTCCAAGGCCAAACTTGCCTTTTACTCCAGTTACCTCTTGACTTCCTACGTTTGCATTTCTGTCCACTGTGATGAAAAGGACATCTTTTATGGTGTTAACTATAATAGGTGTTGCAGGTCTTCATAGAACTAGTCACCTACAGGTTCTTCAGCATCAGTGGTTGGGGCATAGATTTGAATTACTGTGATGTTGAATGGTTTGCCTTGGAAATGAACTGAGATCATTCTGTCATTTTTGAGACTGCACCGAAACACTGCATTTCAGACTCTTTTTTGTTGACTGTGAGAGCTACTCCATTTCTTCTAATGGATTCTTGCTCACATTATAGATATAGTCATATGAATTAAATCCACCCATTCCCATCCATTTTAGTCCACTGATTCTTAAGTATAACTTGAAGTAAAAATAATTATATCTCAGTAAAACTCTAAATTCCATTTTATAGACATAGATGCTCTAACCATATGATAATTATGTGAGTTTCAGTTTGCTCAACAGATATTTATCTACCAACAATGCCTAACTATCCTTTTTACAATTGATCTAATGAGGATTAGAAAAATGAAGATGATAACAAAAATAATTTTAAAAAAGTGTCAAAATGCCCATTCATATGTTTCAAAGGCAGTTCAGTTTTGCCTCTTTTGGTAGTATATTTCAAGAAAGTCTATTCCAAGATGTTATTATCTCTGTGGTTAGGTTTCTTTAGTTTCTTATTTTTATTTGATGTTTTATAGGAGCAAAAGCAAAATAT
>SJYC01065848.1:0-14008 GCA_006408675.1 Madoqua kirkii | reverse complement strand
ACCTCATGGCTTCTGCTTCGTGGATCACTGGTTTTGCCAACTCCTTATTGCAGACAGTGCTTGTCTTCCTTTTACCTCGTTGTGGGAGAAATAAATTAGACCACTTCTTTTATGAGATCCCTCCTTTTCTCAAACTTGCCTGTGTTGACACCACTATGAATGTGTATGCTAGCTTCTTTGCTAGTGTCATCATTCTTCTCACACCTGTTGCACTGATTGTGTTCTCCTATGGTCAGATTGTCAGGGCAGTCTTAAGGATAAAGTCCACTGCAGGGCAGAGAAAAGCATTTGGCACGTGTGGATAGCACCTCACGGTGGTCTCCCTGTTCTTTGGCACAGCCTTCTATGTATATTATCAGCCCAGCAGCAACAACTCCCAGGATCAGGAAAGTTCATGTCTCTCTTCTACACTGTCATTATCCCCATGACCAACCCCCTCATATATACGCTGAGGAACAGGGATGTGAAAGGTGCGATGAAGAAGGTGCTTTGGAAGGACTCTGACTCCAGATGATGGGTGAGGAGGACAGTTTAATGAAAGGACCTTGAATGCCAGTGCTGTTTAGATGTATCTGTGTATTCCGCACAAGTCATCTAAAATTCCCTTTGAAATTTCTGAAGGGAATTTGTTTCCTTCATTCCCTTTGAAAAGTGAGTGTTCAGATTCTAAGTTCATGTTTTCATTTCAACTTCCAGAGATGCTGATTCAGTGTTCTGACAGCATCTGTTTGGTAGTTATTGTTTTAACAACTCCAAGGATTTTTATTTGCGCTCTCTTTTGGGTACATTGTTCTGTATTTATTTGCAGAAAGACATGTGTCTATATTACATGAAGCCCAAATAAGAACATAAAACCACTGAAACACTGTCAGGAATATTATTAATAATATTTTCTAGGAGTTACTAGAAGATACATTCATTCTTTTATTTGGATCATATTTCTACTAAAATTCCATAGTTTGATGGTTTGATCAAATGTTTTTCACTGATGTAGGTGGAGCACTTGTGGGGGAAATAAAGTTGAATCTCAGAGAAAATCTTGCTGCATTAACCCCGGTAAAGCCATTCAGACATCAGGTGCAACTGTAACCTCAGCAGCAGCAGCCATATTGTTAGGATCATGTCAGAGAAGGCCGCACCTAGGACTCACTGAGCAAAGGGTACGATGCACTGCTGGCAGTGACGCTGGCAGCCCTTCGTTGGTTAGAACACAGGTAGTTCTTACGTGCATTTTTGTTCACAGCAGGAGAAAAACATCGATGTGAGGTACAAAGTTGATTATTTTAATTTTGTGAACCACATAGTTCCTCTCTAAAATGAGATTTTTAAATGAGAAATTTTCGAGGGCATTATATCTGAGCAGCATATGACCCAAGTTCTACTGCATGTTCTACACATTTGACCTTTTGTGACGCAGCAAAAGTTTCAAAGGGTAAAATATGTTTAGATTATTCTCTTTATGCCATTTTATAAACTCTTTAATTTAGGCACCAATTGGTTAAGACCTTAGAATCTCTCCTCTGCCAAGCTTCCTGTGAAATTTGGACTTAGTGAAGTATAAAAATATTGGAAATGGCTCCTGATTCCCAGGAAATCCCATGTTTTGTGGAGATGTCCTCAGACTCATCAGAAGGAAAATGAAAAAATAAATATTGTGTCTATTAATTTAAAAATACATGCCTAAGCTTTAGTAATAGCTGTGTAATTATGAAATAACTGTCACAGAGTTCTGAATTATGAGTAACAAAATAAACATTCCAGAAAAAATTAATCTGCCATTCTAGGTCTTAGATCCCCTCTCAAGCTTGGTTTACAGCATAAATTTATTTTCAGATATAGATTCTGGTTTTCTTTGTGTGTAAGTTAAGCATCATGAACAGTGTATTTTCTCTCTGGAGGCTAGAGCTTTGATTGTGCCATCATCACAGAAATATTTATGATTTTTGGTAGATTTCCCCAGCATGTACCACTAGGCAAGTAAGTGCATTTGTGTCTCTTAGTGGAGACAAAAGCATGTGACACTATCACACAGTTCCCTGTCTTAGCAACTAATCATCTTGGGTCTTGAACCCTCTTGGCCAACTTGCCTGACAAGTGGTCTTGCATGCTGAACATGGCAGTGTGGGTAAATCATATATGGTGTCAATATTTTATCTATATTCCTAACAGCACTACACTCTTCACCCTTGAGTTAAATACTTGTGAAACCAAGTATTTTGACCCCACAGTAATGCTGAACATATACCTGACTAAAAGCAGTTTGGAGTGCTCTGTACTCTGAATGGTGAGAAATTTCCCCACCCCCCCTCCTTATTACTTAATTAGGTCTTGATAGTTATGCCCAAATAGTCACTTACAAATCCCTCAATGATACTTTCTTTGGTGCAGAAACCCTCAAGATCACATGATGTCACAAAGCCCATTTTCCTGAGTGAGCAGCTACTTGTCTTCTCCTAAGGACTGCCACCAAACAGATTTATTTGTTTTAAGCAAATTCTTGAGTGTCATTTGGATGTGTATATTACTTCAGAATAAATTACAGATAATAGGGGTATCTAGTTCCCAGGCTACACTAATAAAAAAAAGATCACTTAAAATATACCACATACTCAAAGTTCAGTTCTGTTTTATAATTTTTTCAAATGATATCTACCTTTCCAAGCTTTCCCTCTTTAATTCCCAGAACAGAGATTGAACCCATGGCCCCTGCAGTAGACACATGGAGCCTATACCCTGGAACACTAGGGAATTCCCTCCTTTTGAATTCTTAATATCTGTGAAATGGCTGCAGTGGGTGTATCCAGGCCTTGGCTAAATTATTTGATCCCATCTGAAGTTCAGAACTGTCAATACACCCAAAAGCAAGTCATAATCTTTCATCATTTTTGCCTTCTGAGGAACACAAGGTGAACACAGTGTGCTCAAGCAATGTGTCACCTTGGAAGCCTGAAGTGTCAGTCAGATTCCTGTGAAACACAATTCTTAACCAGAACTAGACTGACAATTATCAAATAATACAAAACAAGAGCAATAACATGTGCAATGTCTGCGAGGCCCCAAACCAGTCAGACATTGCTTGCTGAATTTAGGTTTTTAACATGGAATATATAAAATAATTGAGGGACTCTCACTTGTTTAACTTGTATCATACAAGTCAACAAAGGAAGGCTTGAGAGTTTCTCACCTGACATGTGTCCTCATCAGAACCAGTCGTGTTCTGGCTTTAAGACTTTTACTCATTAGTTAACCAGCACTAGACTGACAATTAGCAAATAATACAAAACAAGAGCAATAACATGTGCAATGTCTGCGAGGCCCCAAACCAGTCAGACATTGCTTCCTGAATTTAGGTTTTTAACATGGAATATATAAAATAAATGAGGGACTCTCACTTGTTTAACTTGTATCATACAAGTCAACAAAGGAAGGCTTGAGAGTTTCTCACCTGACATGTGTCCTCATCAGAACCAGTCGTGTTCTGGCTTTAAGACTTTTACTCATTAGAACAACTGTAGTCTGTATACTGTAGATTTATAGCACTCTAAACAGACCCTATCCTCCCTGCTAAAATCATTAGTAGAATGGTAATCTGCAGAGTACATCATGAGAAATGCTGGGCTGGAAGAAGCACAAGCTGGAATCAAGATTGCCGGGAGAAATAGCAATAATCTCAGATATGCAGATGACACCACCCTTATGGCAGAAATTGAAGAGGAACTAAAAAGCTTCTTGATGAAAGTGAAAGAGGAGAGTGAAAAAGTTGGCTTAAAGCTCAACATTCAGAAAACGAAGATCATGGCATCTGGTCCCATCACTTCATAGGAAATAGATGGGGAAACAGTTGTACATGATCTCAAAGCAAAACCTTTACTCATACATTTGTATATGTATTCATATAGTATTATAGTATTAATACTATCTTCATATACAAGTATTCATATATGTATATATTTTTATGTGTTTTCTGTATATAATGGAATTACTTAGCAATACAGTTCTTTCTCTAGATCTCTTTCTCTACACATATATCCCATGTGCACATTATACATATTAAAAAAGTAAGTATTCTAGAAATATTCACTTTGACCTAGAACAAACATTTTAAAATTAATACAACATTTACTAAACTCATCAACTTAAAATTGTCCTTCCACTTTGGGCACAATAATCTGTATCTTAGAATGTGGCACTAATTGCCCAATAAGAGATATGAAAACATCTCTACCTTTTTATTCTCTCTCTCCCTCACATGTATACTACTGTTGTCAAATTCTACAAATCAAATTGTTTTCCAAATCACAGCCTGCAAATTTACAAATCTCTGTCTTTTTCTTCATCATCACTACCACTTCTTATGGTTCTTATGAAGCATTTATTAATTTCAAACTCATGTTTTACAGTATAATTATAGGGACCTCTCAAACTGCCAATTTTATATTATTTTCTTCATTAATTTATTCAGAGCTTTCATATTCCTTTATATAGAGTTCTCCATGAAATCACTGAATCACTTCTCCAGCTATTCCTTATATCTTATATATTTGCCATGATCTTATCCAACTAAAGCTTCATCATGAAAGTCAAATCAAGTCTTTCATCAAGTTCTTTCTTCTTCATGTACACTATCTCTTCAAACTCTATTTCATCGTTCTTTACTTGAAATGTATTCAGACAAGTCTCTCTGGTATTTTATATATAATATGATACTATAGAGGAAAGATGAAATTGTCACGGGCTAATGTTTCAGGAAAGACCCTACAGAGATTGTTTTTAGTTGTGTATTGGGCACTGAATGATAAGTAGATTATGAAAATAAAGGCATGTGTAAACCTGGGAAGAGAACTTGTTGTACAAAGTTGATATAATGTATTCCACATATGGGAATAAAAAATGGTTTGGCTGGAACGTGAATATTGTGAACAAAAAAAAAACTAATTGGGGAAAATATATTTGAAAATGATTTTTTAATCATTTAGAAGTTACTAAATAATTAAATGATGAATAGGAATTTATAAGAGCCAGCTGAGAATTTGGGGGAAGAAAATTAAATCATTATCCATTCAAAATACTGATAGGAGATTATAAAAGTTTATGTAAGGTCTAAACATTACCCTTGATTTCTTTTGAGATGTAATTTGCAGACCATATTATTCCCAAATTTCTTTGCAAGCATATTCATGTGAGTAATTCAAAAACATATCTTCTTGACACAGATAATATTCTTCAGTAAAGAAGCTAGTATCCCTCCAACTCTAAAATATAAAAAAAGGTTTGATGTGAAATATAGAAATAATTGGCCAATTCTTCACTGTAGGAATTTTCTCCTTAGTAAGACATAGTCAGAAATTTCAAATTACTTGAACTGTAGTTAATAACTTATAGCAGTATAGAGGTAAATCCAAAAAAAAGAAGCTACCTTAGTGACTTCACATTTTCTTTGCAAAGCAGTCTTTGGGAAAACAATTATGTTAATTAACTCAAATAATGTTTTGCTGGTGCCAGAATCTAAGGCACGCATGCTGTCCTGGGACTCCTCGAACACTGTGGAAGCAGCAGTATGCATTTTAACAAAAGCTTCTGAACAGCGGGTGTGAAATGCAGAACAACATTCACCGTAAACACTGGGCAAGATGAACAAGATAACTTGAGATCCATCTATCAAGCTGAACATCCTTTGCTATATCTAAATAATGCTACTTGAAAAAATGACTTACAGTGACATCTCCCTATAAAAGTTCAAAATTTGCAGATCTTCCTTTAAGATCTTTAATCCTACTTCTAAAGAGTTTTAATAAAATTTTGCAGAAATAGTGAATAGTGCATCTGCTATGATTCCACTTTAGAAGTTACCCATTTAGAAGATTTTAAAGGAGTTGGGATTTTAGATTGGAAGAATGATATAACTAAAATATCTGAGAAAATAACATATATATGTACATATTTTGGAGAAGGAAATGGAAACCCACTCCAATACTCTTGCCTGGAAAATCCCGTGGATGGGGAGCCTGGTAGGTTACAACCCATGAGGTTGCAAAGAGTTGAACACCACTGAACAACTTCACTTTACTCCCTTCACTCACTTTATACTTTATCGCTGGAAAAGGAAATGTCAACCCACTCTAGTGTTCTTGCCTGGAGAAGCCCATACAGAGGAACCTGGTGGGCCATGGTCCATGGGATTGCAGAGAGTTGGACATGACTGAAGTGACTGAGCACTGAGCACACGTGTACATATTTATATATAAAATGATATTAAGTACAAAGTAGTGAACTAGCACTTAAGACACAGAAATATGAATAAAAATGGCTCTCTCAAAGAACTTTAAGTGAGATCAAATGAAAAGATACTAATTCCTAAAAAATCAAATATCCATAAAATTATTTCAAAACAATAGCATACTGTATAATATGGTATCTGATTAGTTGCAATGATTCTGGATAAATGAGAAGAAAACATTTTAATTTTAAGAAAAATGTTCCTCCAGTAATTATTTACATTGATAAACTATTATCTGAGCTATTCTTCAAAAAACATGCCTTAGTTCAGTTCAGTTCAGTCGCTCAGTCATGTCCAACTTTTTGCAACCCCGTGAGTCGTAGCACACTGTGGGCCTCCTTGTTCATCACCATCTCTCGGAGTTCACTCAGACACGTCCATCGAGTCCGTGATGCCATCCAGCCGTTTCATCCTCTGGCGTCCCCTTCTCCTCCTGCCCCCAATCCTTCCCAGCATCAGAGTTTTTCCCAATGAGTCAATTCTTCGTATGAGGTGGCCAAAGTACTGGAGCTTCAGCTTCAGCATCATTCCTTCCAAAGAAATCCCAGGGTTGATCTTCAGAATGGACTGGTTGGATCTCCTTGCAGTCCAAGGGACTCTCAAGAGTCTTCTCCAACACCACATTTCAAAAGCATCAATTCTTCAGCGCTCAGCCTTCTTCACAGTACAACTCTCACATCCATACATGACCACAGGAAAAACCATAGCCTTGACTGGACGGACCTTAGTCGGCAAAGTAATGTCTCTGCTTTTGAATATACTATCTAGGTTGGTCATAACTTTTTTTCCAAGGAGTAAGCATCTTTTAATTTCATGGCTGCAGTCACCATCTGCAGTGATTTTGGAGCCCAAAAAATAAAGTCTGACACTGTTTCCACTGTTTCCCCATCGATTTCCCATGAAGTGATGGGACAAGATGCCATGATCTTTGTTTTCTGAATGTTGAGCTTTAAGCCAACTTTTTCACTCTCCTCTTTCACTTTCATCAAGAGACTTTTTATCTCCTCTTCACTTTCTGCCATAAGGGTGGTGTCATCTGCATATCTGAGGTTATTGATATTTCTCCCGGCAATCTTGATTCCAGCTTGTGTTTCTTCCAGCCCAGCGTTTCTCGTGATGTACTCTGCATAGAAGTTAAATAAGCAGGGTGACAATATACAGCCTTGACGTACTCCTTTTCCTTTTTGGAACCAGTTTGTTGTTCCATGTCCAGTTCTAACTCTTGCTTCTTGACCTGCATCAGATTTCACAAGAGGCAGGTTAGGTGGTCTGGTATTCTCATCTCTTTCAGAATTTTCCACAGTTTATTGCCTAATATGATCTAAACTACTTACTCATAGGCTGTCATTGTCATGTAATTAATGTTATCTAATTGTCATTTTCTTTACTTTTATCTTCTTCATTACTTTGGACACCTATTATATTCTGGTTAGAAAGCAGATTACATATTTATGGATATTCTGGCAATGTTAAAGAATAAGAAAGTAAGAATAAATCAGAAAATTTCTCATTTCTTTACATCCCTAGTTGCCAGCATGTGCAAAACTAGGGATAACTGCTTTTCTTCTTGGAGAAGGTAAGATACTTGACTTCAGGCCTCTATCTGTGTTTGAAAGAACTGTTTTCCCAGTTTTGAGTACAGACCCTGGAATATTATTGGAGTTCAACTAATAAGAACCTAGATTATAGTAAGTGAAAAACTAAACAAGGACCAGGCAGTCTTGATAATAAAATCAAATTTCATGCTATATGTTGAGAGAAGGGAAATTACTAAAGAAAATGCTAGATTGAAAATATGAGAAAGTATAAGAAAAATGATATTAATCGTAATGAGTAATTAACTTATAGTTCATGGTAGAAAGCTGAAGATAAGTTTGAGCATGTTGATTGGTGAAAAATGGTGTAACATTTATTGGAAATTCTCTAGATGCATCTTACAAAGAGAAAATGGGTTTCAGAAGAGAGGCGAGACTGGAAATACAAATGCAAGCTTATTATTATTATTATTTTTAATATATTAAGTATGTGTGAAGTTAAAAAAAAAGAGAGATGAAAAGTAGATGAAAAGAGAGTGTGTCAATAGCAGTAGGGGCCTTAACATTGACAAAAGTCTGTATCAAAGGTGAAAAACGAAGGAAGTAAAGCTTCCTGGATGGCGCTAGTGGTAAAGAACCCGCCTGCCAATGCAGGAGACATAAGAGACTCAGGTTTAAATTTTGGCTCTGGAGGATCCCCTGGAGAAGGAAATGGCAACCTAGTTTAGTATTCTTGCCTGGAGAATCCCATGAACAGAGGAGCCGGGCAGGCTACAGTCTATAGGGTTGCCAAGAGTGGGACATGAATGAAGCGAATTAGCATGCACATCAAAGAAAATAGAAACACTAATGGTGAAAGAATGGGGCAGGTTCAGAGGAGAGTAAAAGGTTCTACTTGACTTCTCTGGAAAATGAGGTCAGTTATATAAATAGAGAGTCACTGGGTAGAAGGATTTGTATTGAAAAATTCAAATATAATAATTCTAATCGTTTTGCCTTGGGCACAAAATACGTAGTGTCAATATGTGTGGCCTCACAGCCTGTCAGCACTTTTTAAGGCCTAGGAACAGATAAAGCAAGTGGAAAAAAAAGAAGGAAAATATTATAAAAGCTATAGTTTTGTGAACTGAACATAACAACTTTGTTTTGGTTGATCTTGGCATGAAATTTGCATTACTTTTGACTAATTCTCTCATATCTTTAATCTTAAAATCAATGTGATTTGCAGCCCCCCTGCAGTTTTTATTTCCTTTTCCTCTTTTGTACTTTTAAGCTGCTTGACTGTAAGGATTTTGTTTTCAGATAAGCCCCAATTCCTCTAAAATAAACAGTGAATTAGCAGAGGTTTATAAATAATGGCATTATAATGTGTTTGAACTTCAGAGGAGGAAACGTTTGATTGTAGAACTAACTAAAAAAAAAGAAAGAAACTCTCTAAAAACAGTGAACTGCCATTCAGTCCAAAGTTAGAACTTTTGATCATTAAATGCTTCCTATGAAAATATTTTTTAAATAATTAAAATAACTACATGCATCATATTTCAAATAAAGCTCTTATGACTGATTCGATTAGTAAATCAAAAGTATAAGTATACAGAATCTTTTATGTCAAAAACAATAAAACTTACATTTTTTGAATTACAAATTTTTGCATAGTAAGTGTCATAACTCAGTTTTGTGTAAGAATATATTTTTGTAGGGTACTCCAATGAAAAAAGAAGAAAGCAAACGTGCACAGAAGGAGAACTTGAGTTGCTAAGAAGTTCCACAGGAAACTGGAGCATCATTCCAAACTGAACGGAAAAATCCCAGGTCTTTGAACCACACATCACCCAGTCAAAGGATGTGATTTGCCCCACAAAAAGGTTGACTTTTGAGTAAATTAAAATTCCTTTGGGAGCAATTTTTGAACAGGATTTCAGCTGTGTGCCAACGTAAGGCAGAATTCCCTACAGCAGCAATGATTCTCTCAGTTTTTAAGGTCTCTACATCATAGAATCTCAAGTTAATAACTCTGAATTTCCAAAATCTTGCCTTACAAGTTAATTTTTAAAGAAAAATGTCCTTCCTTTTTCTTTCTATGATGGACTAAGTAAATAAGGAGCTCACTTTTTTTTTTTTTTTAATGTTTCTCTATCAAGGATTTAGAATATCCCTCTTTTTAAATCTGGGGGTGGCCTCTGACTGTTTCAATCAATAAAATGCAGTGAGTGTTACCCAACGATGGTTCCAGGTCCAGCCTTTAAGAACATGGACAGGTTTTGTCTTGTTCCTTAAACATCTAAGTTGCCATGTGAAAAGTCTGACCTACTGAGGAAAACCTTAAGGAGGTTCTCTAAACGTAGGCTTAGGACTAAATGAGTGTTTAATTCATAGTGTTTTCATTAATTCTCTTTCTGATAGTACTTCAGTTTAGTTTAGTTCGTTCATTCAGTAATCTCTGACTCTTCACGACCCCATGAATCGCAGCACGCCAGGGCTCCCTGTCTATCACCAACTCCGGAGTTCACTCAGACTCACGTCCATCGAGTCAGTGATGCCATCCAGCCATCTGATCCTCTGTCGTCCCCTTCTCCTCCTGCCCTCAATCCCTCCCAGCATCAAAGTCTTTTCCGTTGAGTCAACTCTTCCCATGAGGTGGCCAAAGTACTGAGGTTTCAGCTTTAGCATCATTCCTTCCAAAGAAATCTTAGGGCTGGTCTCCTTCAGAATGGACTTGATGGATCTCCTTGCAGTCCAAGGGACACTCAAGAGTCTTCTCCAACACCACAGTTCATTTCAGCCTCCACTAATTCTTTCTTAGCAAGAATAGCAAAAATATGTTATAAAGATACATTGTAATTATTTCTTATCTGCTGCCATGCTGGCCCTCTTTTCTGCTCATCCAGTAAAATCTATTGTTGAGAATTGCCACTAGTTTTTTACATCAGTTAAACTAGAGCCTACTGTGAGAGAGGGAGAATCTGTGTACGCTATCAAAGATATATAGAGAGATAGGAAGACAAATTGTATTCAGAAAGTCATTTTATTTGCTGATTCTTATTTATCTCAATTTATTTTATGTGCTATATGCATGGTCTGGCACTACACAGCCATGTCTTCCAGAATCACATTGAAGTTCATTTTGTTTTCAAGTTTTCATTTTACATAATGTTATCATAAACCTTCGGAGAACGCAGTGGTACTCCACTCCAGTACTCTTTCCTGGAAAATTCTATGGATGGAGGAGCCTGGTAGGCTGCAGTCCATGGGGTCGCTAAGAGTCGGACATGACTGAGCGACTTCACTTTCAATTTTCACTTTCCTGAATTGGAGCAGGAAATGGCAACCCACTCCAGTGTTCTTGCCTGGAGAATCCCAGGGACAGGGGAGCCTGGTGGGCTGCCGTCTATGAGGTTGCACAGAGACGGACACAATGGAAGTGACTTAGCAGCAGTAGCATCATAAACCTTAGTGTGCAATTGCAGTGGTATTTCAAGTAAAATGTTACACAACAAGGTTTTTTCTCTTCTCGATTTCACAAAGCTGTTCTCGCCACAGTGTCTAGTCGTTCAGTGTCCTATTCCTGCACTTTCTCTAGTCAGACTTACCACTGGCTCCTGACTGGCATGAAACAGGGCTGTCCCAATGTCTTTGGACTGAAAGCCACCTCTAAAGTGTCAGAGACAAGAAAAAGAAGGCTCACCATGAGAAGTATTTTATTATATCATCTTTTTATGATTTGAATATTTGATGGCAAGAATTGATGTGTCGAATATTACTTGAGTTAATAAAAATTATATTATTAATGCTGTCAATAATTTGCATGCATCAAAATAATTTGTGGGAAAGACTACTTAAAATTTACTTTAGAAAATTGTATTTTAACATTTTGTTATAGAAAATTTCAATCACATATGTACAGAGAAAGATTAGGTTAATGAACTTCCATGTATACATTCCAAAGATTTCATAATCATCAAATTCAGCCATTCTTTCTCCTTTTAATTCCTATCTTTCCTTCCTGGCTCAAATTATTTTGAAGAAAATCCAACACTTCATATCATTTCATACACAAGTATTAGCATATGCATATCTAAAAACCTTTCTTTCTTAAAATTATAGCCATAATATCATTAACATGAACAAAGTAACTATATCATGCAATACTAGGCAGTACTCATAATTTCTTGTTATCACATAAATGCTGTATTTTTGAAAGTTTAGTTGAGTCATAATTCAAAAATTTTAAATATATCTTGTCTTTAAATCTTCAAATATGTCTTCTCTTTCTCATGTGGTTTACCTGTTGAAAAATCCGGTTGGTTTCCTAAAAGGCCAAATTCTTTCCTAGAGGGAAAAAAATGAATGTGACCTAGTAAGTTTATATTCCAATCATCCATCCTTTCATCTCTCCATATATTCATTCAAAACTTAATATGTTTATATATCTCTGTCCATCTATTTATCTGTTTTAGCTATGGTGTATCAATTAATGTTTCAGCATGATTACACAGAAAATCATGATATGACTCTAAAGGCAATGGCAGATTATGTTCTGATGATGTGGTGAGGTTTGTGTTTTTGAGAGCAAATCATTTATAATGTAAACATTCCTAGACTTTCCATTAACCATGCCAACCTAAAAGGTTCTGTCTGTGCTTACTTGATATTTTTCTTATTTCTCAAATGTTGAGAAAAATTACCCTTGACAACTTTCTGAAGGAGTTTTCTGTGATGCAGAAAATGGAAGAAATGATAAAGTGTAAAATTAAAGTGTTTAAAATCTAAGGATGGTACCAAGGTAGTCCAAGGGATGGATTATAGGTTTTACAGTAAGTTAGAAAATTATTAAATGCTGTCAGAAGCTAATATACAGTGATAAATTAGTTAATAAATACTTCTTTCAGTAAGTTTGAGGACACTTTTGTTGGGGATAAGAGATTAATAGTCTGAAAGAATGTAAGTTTATGGATAAATGCCATTTTAAAATTCTAGTATATGAGGAAGAGCACTTTTGTATGATAACAAAATATAGATTAAATGTGCATTTGAAAGATTTGAATGGAAAGAAGTTGAAGATCTTATAATTTGAGCAAGTCAAAGACTTTGGCTTCTGCTGAATGAAGCATCCTTGGAGGAACAAAGTCTCCAGCCATGGTGCGTGAGCCAAGGATATAAATGAGACAGAAGTTGCACAGTAAAAGATATGAGAGAACAAAACAAATAAACAACAACCATAAAATGTCCTAAAACTTTAGGACAACAGATTATAAAAGGGATGGAAAAATAAGAAAAGACTATTTCCTTGCTTCTGAGAGACGTTAAGTGTAGGAGTGTCAATGGATTGCACCTAAATTGGGGTTTCAGAAGAGCCTGTTGCTTTACACTAAAGGCAAGATTCAACTTAGGTTAGTGACGACTAAGGTGAGTGATTATAAGAAGAAACAATTACGATATCAAAGACACAATTAAATTTATAATGTGAAAGGGAAAGTGTTTATCACTGTCGTGTGCAACTCTTTGTTACCCCCAAGGACTATAGCCCACCATACTCCTCAGAGGTCCATGGAATTCTCCAGGCAGGAACACTGGTGCTGGTTGCCATTGCCTTCTCCAATGGGTCTTCCCAACCCAGGGATAGATTCCAGGTCCCCTGCACTGCAGGCAGATTCTTTAGTGTTTGAGCTACCAGGGTAACAAATTTATAATGAAGAATCTTAAATATCATTCCTCCTGCTATCATTCTGACTCTAGTATTTAAATGATAAGCTCTGGCTATTGTCACTTCACTAGAATAGTGTTCTCCACATTTTCTATACATTGAAATCATCTGATGATGTCTGATTTGCAACCTCAGATTCTGATTTTAATTTACCTGGTGTACAGCCTGAATCTCAGAACCATTGAACCACTATATGTATTCCTAATGACAAACATACTTACTGAAGATCTAATATCAGCCTAGAATAAAATAATCTTTAAACATACATGTGCTTTTGAAATTATTATAGAAAACTTACCTAGATGAAACCCTGGATCTAGTACGTACTGAGAAACCAATAGTTATCATGATGAGTGAGATTGTTATTTTCTCTTTTGGATTATATTGGGTTGATTTAAGAGAAACTTTTGGTCTCTCTATCAGTACACAGTTTTAAAATATTGCACTGAAAAAATCTACTTGTTTCTACCTAAAACTAAAAAATTGGTTTTA